>ADNK01002105.1:0-13078 GCA_000320545.1 Bigelowiella natans CCMP2755
TTTTCCCTTCCCCCCCCCCCCCCCCCCCCCCCCTCTCTCTCTCTCTCTCCCTACCTTCCTTTATGTGTGTGTGTGTGTGTGTGTGTGTGTGTGTACGTGCATCTGTCAGGGAGTCTCTAATGTTGGCTTTCAAGTACGACGAATAAGTCTCGGCTCAGGGTTGGTGGAGACATTGGCAGGCAGCGGAGAATCTGTCAGTCGTAGTTCTCGTCCTCCTCATCCTCCTCCTCCTCTTCCTCGTCGTTGTCATCGTCATTGTCATCGTCGTCGTCGTTATCCGCCCATAAAGTTGAAATGAAATACTCCAAGAAATCTTCATTTTGGGCAGAAAACATCTGAGAATCCTTTCAAAACAGCAGATGAAAATTTATACTATTCCTGCAATTTATCGTTGATTGGGAGACTCATTTTGTTACATAAATTTGATGAGAAATGCAATAAGTTCTTAACATTGTCAACTCCGGGTAAGTCATGAATCGATTTATAATCAGGGATATATTGATGGTCCAGGATCTAATGCTCGGTCAAACATAGCAGCTGAATACATAACACTGAAAGATGGCCAATAGAAGCAAAAGCAGAAAGAAGAAATACGCGCGTATTTTAGATTGGGCAGCCACACAAAAACATAATGATGATGTGGATGCTACGAGGAATACAGCCTGATGCAATATCCTTGGTGTGGTATTAAGCATCGTCGCCGTCGTTGTCGTTGTTATCTTTACTTCAGATTTTTGCTGATGATGGGAATAGCGCTATCACCACTGAATTCGAGCCTTCTCTTCGTCGGCGAGCCGGTAACCATTTAATAGGATCGGTTGAAGAAGAATCGTCCGGTGATTGTTGATCAAACGAAAATCTCGGTGCAATGTTCTTGCTGACCACCTCCATAGCTCTCAATGTTGTGTGTATATGTATATGTATATGTATATGTATATATCTGTGTGTGTTGTGTGTGTGTGTGTGTGTGAGAGAGAGAGAGAGAGAGAGAGAGAGAGAGAGAGAGAGAGAGTGGTGGAACGTATAAATGGAATGTGAAGGAAATCATTGCAAACTGGAATATATATATGTATGTATATATATATATATATATATATATATATATTTATATTTCGAAGCCACACCCAATGCGATCATTATTGTTGAGACAATCTAATAATATTTATGATAACGTCAGCATGGCAGCTATATAAGAGGAATTATCGAGTTACCAGATATCGAGCATTCTATCTCTCCTTCAAGGACACCTTCTTCGTCTCCTTTCTCCTTATTGGCACCTTCTCTGTCTCCTTCCTCCTCACCATCAACCTCGCCATCATTGAGTCCCACAACATCGTTACCTTCAATGGCACCTTCTCTATCTCCTTCCTCCTCACCATCAACCTCGCCATCATTGAGTCCCACAACATCGTTACCTTCAATGGCACCTTCTCTATCTCCTTCCTCCTCACCATCAACCTCGCCATCATTGAGTCCCACAATATCGTTATCTTCAATAGCACCTTCTCTGTCTCCTTCCTCCTCACCATCAACCTCGCCATCATTGAGTCCCACAACATCGTTACCTTCAATAGCACCTTCTCTGTCTCCTTCCTCCTCACCATCAACCTCGCCATCATTGAGTCCCACAACATCGTTACCTTCAATGGCACCTTCTCTATCTCCTTCCTCCTCACCATCAACCTCGCCATCATTGAGTCCCACAACATCGTTACCTTCAATAGCACCTTCTCTATCTCCCTCCTTCACACCATCGTCAAATCCGACTTCGTCTCCTACCCTCAGCGCCGGAAACACGGCAGCTCCATCGCCCATTCCTTTCACAGCGCCACAGCTACAAATCACAGCCCCTGAACCACTTGCCCCGAGCTCTTTGGAGTCCTTCATCTACGTCGATGTAGAAATAACAGGTACTACGATGAGAACAAAACCAATATAGCTTATTGCGGTTGAGTGGAAGGTGGGAAGCATATTCACGTATGAGAATGTGCGCTCCCTTCACCCTCTTATGCGCTCCAAATCAGAACGCTTTGGTGTTCTCAGATACATCCACTGACTCTCTCACCTCAACACACACACACACACACACACACACACACACACAGAGAGAGAGAGAGAGAGAGAGAGAGAGAGAGAGAGCACAGCACAGCACAGCATAATACAGCGCATCCACACCCACTGACCCTATGCAGGTTCTCCCTGGTCGTTGATCCGCAAACATTCCTCATGCAACTGGACCGTCGTCCAAGTACATCCTACTCCTCTTGTTGGCCAAGAAGACGTCTTTACCTCCAGCTCGCAAACAAGCCTATCTCTTTCACTACCACAGACAGCCCTACTGCCCGGGGTTCAATACAACATCTCTGTATCACTCAGCTACCCTACTGCACCAGGCATAGACACCAGTACCACTACCAGCAGCTTTGTCACATTTCATACTAGTGTCACCCGCTTCACACGCATCTCACCTGTGACGGCGCTCATATATGGGGGCAGCTTTCGTATGGTCAATGGTGGAAGGGGTTTGACCTTGGACGCCTCTGGCTCTACGGACCCGGACAGCGTTCCCCAGGCGATTCACAACTACACGTGGCAAGTCACAGCAGCCAACAGCACCCTGTGCTCCCAAATCCCCTCCCCGTTGTGTTCCCTCGCCAATATCACCAGCAACACGAATAACAATAACAGCCCGTCGCTATACCTCCCGCCCTACACTTTTGAGGCTGGCCAGCGCTACAACGTGACAATGGTGTACAAGGTTGGGTACTATTCAGGAGGTTCGGCCATTGTTCGAGAGGACAGCACGTCGGTGATGGTGGTGGCACTAGCTTCTCCAATTCCACGTGTGAGTGTGGTATCTGGGAGACCGGACGGATTGCTGCGTTTTTCTGTCGGGGATACCATCATTATTGTCGCGGAGGCATTCCCGCACGTCCTCAGTGCAACCGCAGGACCGGACCAGCTCTCTTATTCGTGGTCCTTTGGTCATGATAGCAGCAGCACCAACTCCACGTCTTCCTCCTTATGGTGGCAGCAAGCCCACGGCACAGACGGGCCTACATTGTCCATCCCCACGCCATCGTTACTATCACAGCACAGCTATAGTCTCATGTTTACTGTGAATGTCACCGATGCCCTCGCCAGCACTTACAGTCTCAGCGCTGCAAACATTGATATCGTTCCCACTCCCCGGCTGCTGAATCACTCGTTCTCCCCTCCATCAGGAACAGCATATCGTACTCACTTCCACCTTCAAGTCGAGGCAGCCGGGGAGATGCCACTGGAGTACCGATTCGGATATACAACTGCCATGGCTGGGAGTGCGGGTATTGCAGATCCTCATTTCCGTGTGCAGTTGCTTCGCTCCTACTCGAGCGTCCCATATCTTAACACTACATTGCCCCCGGGGTTCCACGCTGTAACGTCCTCCATTCGAGATGTCATCGGCGGTGTCTTCACTAGGATCCTACATGCCAATGTGTCAGTACAAAGGGAAATGGTAACAACAACAATGACCCCAGGAGCAACGACGCCGAGAGAGTGTATAAATGCTAATGCAAGTATCGCTCAGATGTGGGCTATTATCCTCGACACGACTGAAGCAACGTCAGCATCTTCATTGGGATTCTGCTCAGCGCTTGACTTCTCCCTTCATCAGCTGAGGGAGTCCGGGAAACAATCAAGAGACCTTCGCAAGGTTAGATTCCTCTCCGATGAACTTCGAGGGCTGCCCTTGACAGACACTCCTCTAGTTGAATGCGTATTTCCAAGAGCTAGCGTTGCTCCTATCATCAATCCTTTTGGTTCCTCTGGCTGCCCCGAAGGAGTAGGAGCTTCTCCTCTGACTTTTCGCGCATTGGCTGGCATTGTCTTCAACAAGTTGTTTTCCCACCTTCGAGAGGTGCTGCTAGACCCCGATGTACCACCACGGCTGGGAGGGCAGGCCGTGCAAGTGCTGTTTAGCCTATGCCAGATGCCAGTCACCAACTCAACGGTGGTACAAGATCTCGCACAGCTCACAGCAAAGGTCGTTAGTTTTATTTCGCCGCGCGAGTTGGTGGACACAAGTCAAGGTTCCGCCGGGGAGGATGCTGCTGATGCCATTTCAGCCGTCATGATGCTAGGCAATGATTCCTCCTCCGTCTCGACGACGGCAACTACTGACTATGATGATGACAGTATTAGCAAGTGTAGCGGATACAATGATGCCGTGCTCGCTCTCGAGGGGCTCCTAGACAAACTTGGCAGCGCTATGGTACCAGCCTCTGGGTCAATAACATATGGCACGCGAGCGTTCAACGCTTCGACAAGTAGCCACTTCTCCGACACCGACATCTTACTCTCTGCAGCCGGGGCTAGCGCTACCGTCCAGGCGCTTCACCAAACTGACACCAGCACCGATGCAACTGGAGACAATGAGCGACGGCCGTCGGTCTACGTCTACCTCACCCGAATAGATTCAGCGTTTGGCTGTCGAGAAGTCAATACCTCGGACGGCGGCAGCGGGGGCGCGGGGCTGCAAACGCCGATTTACGACATAGACGTCAAGAATAACACAGGGAATTATCAAGGAGAGGGAGATGGCAGTCGCAGTATCAGCGGAGAGAGAGGTGGACATACTCGACTAGGCGGTTCATATATCCTCCTCACGTTACCGATGAAAGGATTTGGGGACGATGCAGCAGCAGGAGGAAGAAAAAGGCAAACGTGCGCCAAAGGTGCAGCAGGTCAACTCGGGAGATACCATGCCAATAGCTCTGACACCTTCGGGCTCAGTTGCGAGTTTTGGGATCGAAAATTCAACCGCTGGAACGCAACAGCATGTGTTTTTGCTGGAACGACTGACGATGGGCAGCTGCTCTGTAATTGCACACACCTCACTGAGTTTGCTGTGATCCGATACTGGGATAGTGAAAAATGTGAAGATGATGAGGAGCAGGGCGAGTGGAGGATGAGCATCTACATCGCCGCTTCAGGGCTTTACTTCCTCCTCCTTGTTTTTTCAGCCATGCAGCTCGCTCGTCTGAAGTATCATTCGTATAACGTCCTCTCTTCCTTAAGTAGCTCAAAAGTTAAAAGCAAAGTGAGACTCGAGCAGACCCATTTGCTCATTGTTGCGATAACCATTGCGCGCATTTTTAGCTGCATTATCATGGGACGACTACTGCACCAAAATGGTGGGCGAATAAAGGACACGGAAGCCGAAAAATCGCTACTAGTAATTGCTTCGTGCTTGCCCTACTCATTCAGCTACTGGTTATTCTCGCTCCTTGTGGCACAATGGCTCGCCATTGTCAGCAATAAGAGCTTGTCGCGGAATCCATTCTCCACGGTTAAACCTTACTACATTCTAGTCAATGTATGCGTCGTTGTGCTCGCGTGGGCAATGTTCATACTTATGGTCCTTTCTCGTGATGACTCGGTGCTACTTGCTGCATCATCAGTATTTGCAATTCTTTTCCTAGCTGTGTCCTCTGGGTTTTGGTACTACGGGCGCTCTCTCCAAGCTAGAGTCGTTGCGACGATTACAGGGGGCAGCACTCAAATACAAACGAAGAAGGGTGGTGCTGAAGTCGGGGTGGGCAAGAGGCTAGGAGTGGTTGTCACGGTCGTCTCTTGCGCTATTTTTCTACAGAGCATCGCGTTCATAATTTCCGCCCTCTTCGCCGCAAACTGGAGTGCACGAGTGGCAACAACAGGATGCTTCTTGCTGCTCGACATCTTCAGTCTAGCTGCCGTGCTGTGGTTTTTCCGCGATGTCGTTGGTAGAATTGTAGGACCTAAAGAAGGTCAGCTGGGCCGCAGCAGCAGAAATACAAGATTTCTAACAGAAAGCAAAAGCCAGGGCGGTCAAATTGATTATAGGAGCGATAATGGAGTTTCTATTAGCGACATTGGAGTTTCTTCAAGCATGAGGCAATCTAATCTCCGCTTCGTTGAGGTCGGTCAGTCAACCGTCCACACAGGAAGATGTTTTGGTGTCTTTTTTGTATCTTCCATTTCACTGGGAAAAAAAAGAAGATTTGAAATGAAACTCCGAAGTAAATTTCCCTCCTAGGAATTAAAAGGGGAAAATCCAACGAAAATTTCCCCCTGCGATTCGGTATCGTGCCGCATATTAAATCCTGTTTTGTGTAATCATTCTACCTCCGTTTTCGAACCACTTAGGAAAAAATAGATTCATCTGATATGAAGCAAATGCATTCTTTGTTTTTAGATGACCCCCCGGAATCCAATGGGAACAAGCCTTCCAAAAGTTTCAAATGTTAAGGTTAAGATTCTCAACAAAGTCGATGTAGACCTCGGATGCTCATCTTCTGCGACCGCACAATCAGTCTCGCGGGTCGTGGATAAATCAACCGCGTCAATTGACCTAGCTGGAATTAAAAGTGGAGTTAGGGATAATGTTCGCGTATAGAAAAAGCACAGTAAAATTAGAATATGCCACGTTTATTTATTTCATATTTTAGAATGAAATAGTCCTCACCTTTGTCCCCACAGTGATTCGACAATCGCAAACAATGCAAGCCATGCCTTTTCTCAACACCGCATGACCATAGTACGCTCAGCGGCAGCCACCAGCTCTTGTTGGCTTCTACTTCGCAGTCGTAACCGGTGACAAAATGAGTCGTTTTTGCGTTGCTTAGCGTTTTTCACAATGACAATGCTAGAATGGCAAGCTAGCAAGTCATTTTTCCAACAAAACTCTATTTCACTCTCGTTTCATTCATTGCGAGGGCTACATGCTAGCATGGATCATGCAACACATGTGCAATATGAGATGCACGTTGCATGCATAAACATCGTTTGCACATTGAAAACCAACCCGAGACTGTAATGACAGGATCGATCTGCGCCGTTTTCATAGCATGTGCACATGCTAGCATGGTCCATTTCACAATGTAGCTAGATTATTAGCAAACAAGGCGTATGCGACAGACATGCTAGCATGAGCGAGCTGCGCACGCGCGCATTTTCGTAAAATAATAGACATGTAATATCATATATATATATATATATATATATATATATATTATATATGCTGTTACTGTGTCTATAATAAAAGCATTGCTGTGCACTGGAGCAAGCGAACGTAACAGATAGCTGAATTAGTTCAATTGTAGCTGCATTGATCGAGCCATAAATGAGCATGAGTGGAGGTGGGGCATGTTCTTTATTGTGCTAGCGCTCGCCTGGCGCTTCAGCAACGACTGCTGGTAATATTGTGACTCGGGACAGGACATTCAAAAGGGATCGGAGACAAGCGCACGTAGACTGTATGTACGTGCAACTCTATGCACAGCTAGCACATTGAGGCACGTAATGACCTGTGTGTACCTAATGTGCCATGTCAGTCGCTGGATCTTCAACATCATCATTGCATCTACTTGCTTCTTATGAATAATGTGGACTATGCATCCGATCCGGATCATATATCATCACCTAAGCTACTCATCAGTTTTCTCAACTTCTTCTTTGTTGTCCTTAGGCATGGAGATCCCAAGTGGACGTAGCCCGCAATACTGTCTGCTTCCAGGCTTCGCATCGTATTGTTGGTGGTAGATCTGTCATGGCATAAGTCAGGGGAGGAGGCGTGGCTCAGAAGATTGAGGATGAAGGGGAAAACGGATTTTCTTCAAAAAAATCCTCGCTAATGACGTGATTTGATGACTTCTCTTTCTTGGGGCGGAGTCACAGCACCGAACCCATCAGTATTTTCACTCCGTGCAGTATGATGTGCATGATTCACCCACTTCGCAGGGCTGCGCGTGGGTTTAAGAGTGATACACTGTTGTTTCTACACCCTTACCTCTGCGTAGTAAAACGCTTTGGCAGGCTCAACCTGGCGCATGGTGTAGAAGAAGTAGCAGTGAGACGAATCATTGTTTCCTGTCAACTCATATCTTCTTCTCTCAATCGTATACAAATCTTCACAACCCCCCTCCCCCACCACCTCAACACACAGCGTGTGTACAACCTCCGTTGCAATTTTTCCTTTTCTCTTCTCAGTCAGAGCTGTCTGGTAGCTCTTTAAGCAACTGTCGATTATATCCTTCTGCTTCTCATCGTAGTAGTAGATGCCACTACGATACCTAATAACGATAATGACAACTACAATGATGATGGTATTGAACGGTGATTCATAATTGATAAGGGAAAATATAAGGGGAGGAAAAAGGAGGGAGTAGGGTAGCAGAAGCCATGATGATAGAGCGCTGTTTGCATGTTCTCCGTTATTCTGTAAAGATTCCAAGCCTAAAACAAAAATTGAAGTTCTCTTCCGTACAGCATAGACGGCCGCACCAAAAGCAACTTCCACACAAGACAATATCAATCTTACTGGGTGCCTGTATCGTTTCCTTGGCCCATCACTTGCGTAGGATCATGACTCTCAAAGAAAACCTTCAGAATGTTCTTCAACGGGCACTTTTTCGGATCGTATACTACTCGAGTCACTAATAATACGTGAGTATGGCAAAGGAATTAGGGTGGGGGATGCAACATCAATAATGCTTTTGAAATAATCGCATCAGATACATTTGTGGTTTCAACCTTCGTTGTGGTTGGTAGCTCCACTGCAGACCTCCTTGTACGTTGGATTTAACGTGTGTCCTTGCTGGTAACCGACGTGCGTGCTGATGATGCCGTCCATCTCCCAGAAAAGACTTTCTGAACACCTAAATATACAGGAGGTATATCAAATAAATGAAAGGGATGATTAAATTATCGAATTGATTCTCCGGGGACGAAGTAAACGTACCAAAAGCACCCCATTCCGAGGGAAATCATCTCCGACCCATCAGGGAAGGGGGCAGTTAGCGGTCCCTTAAGAACAAAGTGCTTATCTTTGTTTCTTGGCGCTTCATCGATGGGCTTTGTTCGCCCTGAAACAAGTTGGGGATAAATGGTTTAGGGGGGGGGACGGTGCGTTTCTTGAATGTCAAAATGGCGATGGCACGTCGACGTGCTATTCGGTGTTCAGGCTTCACCGGGAAGTGTCTTATTCTCAGGCAAGAGAGCTGCAGGCTTCGAGAAAAGTTTCCACATTGCAGTTCTTTTTCTCTCTCGATATCTTTCTCCACAGTCCTCGCGGGCGCGGAAGTATTTGGGAAGAATGGGTTGTGTGCGCTTTCGTGGGGAAGCAAGCTGAGCTGCTGTGGTGGCAGTAAGCGAAGCGAATCAATCGTAAGTATAAGATGCGACAAGGTATTTTCATTGTCGCAGGAACCCTTCCGCCTCGAATGGCGGCCGTCTGACACCGGGTGTGAGGATATTTCTTTCCGAATTCGGGCATTGTTGATGGAGGAAAGCTTGGAAGCATGAGCTTAATTTGCATGTCGCAGAGAGGAAATCTCCTGGGTATGATGTGCTACGTGCACACCGGTTCTCGATGCTAAAACTCAGGAAAAACAACGCTGTGCTCGCACAGACTGCGCCGGACGATCTCATCGCTAAACACATCTTTCTTCACCTCCCTCCGCAACGAGAACGGCGTCCATGTAATCTTATCTCCGTCATAGCTCATTAGTAATGTATCAGGCATCTCCCCATGCAGAATTCAGGCCTTCGAAAATGGAATTGGACAATTGCACGGAAAAGTCGTCTGGCTTGAACGATCACAAGATGCTCTCGAATTTGAAAGAGATTGTAGGACCAAGGGTCTCATGGCGGAAAATGTACCATTCCCTTTAGAATGAAGGAAGTAAAAATGTAATACATGAGACGGGTGTAATGAAATGTTTAAATTTTTTCAATTGTCATCCCTGTTGCGCGTAAGGTGTTCACAGGCCGAGGCGCTACGTGCACAAGTAGGCAGGGGGGGGGAAAGGCACGTTTGCTTCCTTTTGAAGAGTTGTGTTTATTTTTATTAAAGATTATATTTTTATTAAATCGTGCACTGCGTAATCATTCGCGAAGCTTTCGCGAATGCCGCCGCACGTGGGGCAGCACACTTCCGGTGTGCTGCCATGAGTCCCGCCGGAACCCACGTGCCTATGCTGTATTAATATCTACGTTATCTATATTCTATATCCGCGACAACCCCTTTGTTGTCGCACGTGACTTGTGCCCGCGTAGTGGTACGCGCTACACCTCCCCCAAGTCACGTTGCTCCTTCCTTCCTTCCTTATTCCCTTAGACCTTCATCGCTTTCGGAACTTCACCAACCACCAGGTAATAGATTCCTCTCTAACCTTATCTCCTTTGTCGCTTACCCAGAACTCACCTTCGTCCTTAGGTTCGTGTCCATACCAGCCCTCTGCATCAAGGTCCCCCAGGACCTTATACCAGTGCTCAAAGGGTAAGTCGGGAACAGCTAGGTAGAGTAGCTGATATTTTCCGTCCTTTATTTTCATAGCTACCCTCTCCATATTTCGTAATCCAGGGTAGCCTAGATAGACAATCTTCATGCGCCAATCGTCGTTCACCCTGACCTTATTGTTTCCATATTCCACATCGAACTTAGGTCGGGGTCCTAAACAAGGCATTGCTCGCTCCCACACAGTAGGGTTTACTTTAACATCCTCTAGGAGCTTCTCACCGATATCATAATTCTTTAGGTGACTGATGTGGCGCAAGGTGACCCTGTTCCCATCATAGATGTAGTACTGCTTCCTCCCCTTCCTCTCGGTAACCTTTGCAACGCCACCCCAGAAGGGGTCTTGTTTATTTCTCGATCTCAGATTTACCTTGGCCCTAACATACTGTCCTTCCTTTAGAACTCGGCCATCGTACGGGACCTTCTCGTCTTCGCTCTCGGTATCGTCGTCGTTGTCGTCGCCTTCTTCCCTCTCCTTATCCTTGATACCTCCCCCAGACGTGAAGGTGTCGTTTACTAACCCTTGTATCTTGTCTGGTGTGGTGCTATTTATCCTGCTTAGGTTGGCCAAGGTGCGGTGGAGTCGCTCTACCTTGGAGTTGGACTGGGCATAGTATACAGGTGAGGCATCAATATTAGGGTGTGGTAGCTGTAGAAGAGAGGTCTCATTATCCACATGTAACTTCTTTGGTATCTTGTTTATGCTAACTTCATCAGGGATAGCCTGGAGCTCAGACTCCCAGGTACGGTAGCAGTTAGTAAGCCTCTGCTTATATAAGCCTTTGTTCTTCTTAGCAACGTTGACCTTGATAATCTTTTTAACCCAGCACTTTCCAGTGGCCACATCAACGAAGGTAAGGTAGTGATAGCCATCGTACTTATAAACATCAATTTGCACGATATCTAAGAAGTTCCTTGCTTTGATTTTCTTAGATGCACGGCTCTTGCTGGACTCCTTGGTGGCGACGCCTGCCGCCTTCAAGCTGGAGCACCTGCAGCCACGCAGGTATGTCCTTATCTCTTTTAGCTTGTAGGGCCAGTAGTAATGGTAGAGTAGAGCAGTGATATGGTTTTCTCCTACGTGTGCAGGTCCATGGGCGGTAAAGAGAAGGGCTCCCCTGGTCCGCCGTGGCACGTAGGTACGCCTAACATTATTAGTGTATACATATATCCTATCACTAAGTACCTCATGCTTGTGTTTGTATTTATCCAGGTGTTCTTGAAGGTGCTGGAGCTCCTCTGGCTCAGGCAGGAAGTCGCCGTCCTCGAAGGTAATCGCGTTAACCATAGGGGTGACCTGGGTAGGGACTTTCTTTTCGAACAGCCTGCTGAAATAGTCAGCAAGCTGCTTGTCTCCTGGTGCGTAGACCACTGTCCTCTTGTCCCTAAACTCTTCCGTGTCCGCCCTCATAGCTGCATACTCATCGTTAGGCGCTTCGAGCTTGCGGTCGATGCCTAGGAGGGGCTTGTGGTCAGTCATTAAGGTGAAGCTGGGCACCGACAGCAGGTAGTATCTTAGTTTCCTCTGCGCCTCAGTCATGGCTTTATACTCTCCTTTTGTAGGGCTGTACTTGGCCTCAGCTGCTGTGCAGGCCCTGCCCCACACCCGTATGATCTGCTGGTCTTGGGTAAGTACAGCAGCCATACCTAGCTTAGACCAGTCTGTCCATAGGGTAGCTGGTCTAGTAGTGTCTAGCTTAGCATTCAATAGGGTGTTGCTGCATAACTTTATTAGGTTATCGAAGTGGGCATCAAGGCCAGCCTTGGCCCACACCTTAGCGAAGCTGAGGCCTACAGAGTTCTCCTTCCGGTAAGCAGTAGTAAAAGCAGCTGCAGTCCTAGCGTAGGTAGGGGAGAACCTACGTAGTATCCAAGCTGCAGTCTGCAAGAATGACTTTAACTCCTTTGCATTCTTAGGTTTAGGGGCTTGCTGTAGTGCTGCTACTTTCTCGGGGTTTGGGGTGATGCGGCCTTGCTCCAGGTAATATCCACACCACTTGATTCTTGTAGCTAGGAATGTACACTTCTGCAGTCTAATAGTAAAACCGAAGTGTGCAAACCTAATAAATATATTTTCCAGGAGGAAGATCTGAGCGACGACTGTGTTGGTACATATTATGTCATCATCCACATACACAAACACAAACACCCACAACACAGACGCCATCCCATCATGTGTGTATGCCCTGTAGTTCTGACTACTGAACGCATCCCCTGATATGCTTAGGCCGTAAGGGAATACGACGAAGTGCCACTTCCTGTGCCTGCTGGAGAACGCGGTAATGGGGCGGGAGGTTTTGTGGATGGGTGTCTGCATGTATGATTCATTTTTATCTAGGGAAGAGTAGTATTTGTATCCTATGACGTGTTCAATAACGTCATCTATCCTTGGTGTAGGTGTCTGGATCCTCTTTATTACTCGGTTGTGGCGGATGAAGTTGTGCGCCAGGCGGAAGAAAGGGTAAGTAGGTTTCTTAGCTAGCACATGTCTCACGTTCCATGGTGAGTTGCTTGGCTCTATCTTCCCTTCCTTTGCCCATTCATTGATCTGCCACTCTATCTTTTCCCAGTCCGCTTCCGGTCGCCTATGTTCTGGGTCATTGATGATGCACTCTTCGTATCCCTTCTTTAGCTCGATCTTTACTGGGGTAAGCTTGCTGGAGGGCTTCGTCGTCGCTTGGTGATGTCAGAGTACTTCTCGTTTATATTTTATAATGTACTTTTGCCTTTGTCGATATCCCAATCATCAGCTGGGGGGGT
>ADNK01002104.1:0-21414 GCA_000320545.1 Bigelowiella natans CCMP2755
AAAAATCAACCACCACACCCCCTTCGTCGCAGTGTTCGTAGTTCGGTGTGTCTGTAGGTAGAAGTTATCGTCCGAATTCACTTCTCTATCGATCCGGTGCCCCCGACGAGGATTGTAATGTCAAATTATTAAAAAAGCCCTGAATCCAAGGGCCCCTTGGTCGGCAACCAAACGCGCGGGTGGCGCCTAGCAAAGAGACCCCGAGCTATACACATATTACCAATTTCCATAAAATTATGTGGCAAGACGGGTGTCCGGTTTGGCTCGCCAACCCGTTTCCACCTCATATGTCGTACCCCCCTAATCTGAAAATCCCACCAAGTAAATACGGGGTTGGTTCGAAAAAATTCCCAGGTTTTTTCCCTCCCCCCCCCCCCCCCCCTCCTCTCTCTCTCTCCCTACCTCCCTCTTTTTCTCATGGTCTCTCTCTCTCTCTCTCTCTCTCTCTCTCTCTCCAGATCAAAATGAGCGGTTTGGCGCCATTCGCACAGCCCCGCGGGACACGACCAGGGCAAGTACAAAACAAGATGGTAGTATCATGATCTCCTATGTGTTCCTTGTTAGTACTAGTAATAATGATAGTAGTAGCAGAAGAAGTAGTAGTAGTAGTAGTAGTACAGCGTTAAGATGAGATGGGAGAGGTACAAAAGACCGGAGGTTTCGTATATCTTGGGTTGATGTGTTCTCCTTGCCGCCCCCCCCCTCCTATCTTGTCGTTATCACCAAGGTATTCGTGCACTTCTCATTCCCTGTGGGGCCAGCCACGATGAAGGAGAGACTGGAGAAGGCGCATCAGGAATTCGACCATCTCAAGCGCTCAATGCAGGTGTGATTAAGACTACTCAATTTCCACTCTCCTCCTCCTCCCCCCCCCCCCCCCCCCTTTTCCTTATTAGAACCCGTGCAAGTGTGCAACGACTTGATTCTTCCTCCACCTCCTCCTACCTTCCTCTGACCTATCTTCTCCTCCTCCTCCTCCTCCTCCTCCTCCTCCTCCTCCTACTACTACTACTACTACTACTACTACTACCCCTTGTTGGTATTGTACACTGCAACCAAGGTGCCACTTCTACGCATTCTGTCAGAAGCAGGGACCAAGCTAGGGTAGTAGTAGTAGGAGGAGGAGGAGGAGGAAAGAGGAGAGTATTACATAATTTCCCTCTCTCTCTCTCTCTCTCTTTCTCTCTCTCTTTATGTGTGTGTGTTTGTGTGTGTGTTAAATTTATATCTCACCAGTCCGTTTTTCCTCCTTTTCCCCCTTCTTCACGCATTTTCCTACTCATTATCCCCCTTCCCCCCACACACACACACATACACACTGAAGGCTTGAGAAAGCTCTGGCGGCTGAGAACACGAAGATATGGCATCGCACGTCATGGGTAGATGCAAGCATAAAACGAATCAATCCAACATATCTGATGATGGAAGAGGGGGGGGAGGGGGGGGGGGGAATTTTGATTGCATTGCATGTGGTTGTAGTCGCGAGAAGTGATGAGGGGAGGACAGAAGGGAGGACATGCAGTAAATGCAGTATGTCGTGCAGGAAAACCCGCCTTTAATAATATCAGAGCGTGTGCGACTTATGGCGGAATGTATTCACTGTATGAGATCGTCGATTACAACAACGCAGCATGCAGTAGCGTCGTCATCAACACTCAATGCATCGTCCCGCCCCCTCCTTCCTCCCCCACTTGTTCTTCTTCTACGGTGTGCAGGTATTCAGCAACGTTCCTGGCCCGAGGGAGACGATGATCGTTTTCGGAAAGGTCAGCAGGGGACAGAACGAGTGCTGTTGTTTGTTGTTGTTGTTGATGATGATGATGATGATGATGATGATTGTAGCTCTAATAAATGGCTCTTTGTTAATTTTTACTTCCCTATGGCCCTCCTCCTCTCCTCGTCGTTCTCGGACAATTGCCTTAACCCTCTTCTTCTTCTTCTTCTTCTTCTTCTTGCTTTCCCCGCCTCTCTTGCTTCCACATTTCTGCCACCACCCCCCGTTGATATACTACTCAGGAGATGACAAGCTTCAAGCCCTTCTATTGCAATGTGCTTCACCAAGCGATATTCTTCAGCTACGCAGGCACAATGTCCCTAGGCCTTGTACTGGACACCGATAGCATTAAGGTTGAAGGAGGGGGGGAAGAGGAAGAGGAAGAAGAGGAAGAAGAGAAGCCAGCACGAGGAGGAGGAGAGAATACTAATATCATTCTCATCATAGTTTTTATAGATTTTTTTTTTAACTACGTTCATACTGATTTTATGATTATATCTATGTATATATATAATATAAATATATATGTATATATATATTCACGAAATGTATTTGTCTGTGCGGGACATTGACGTGCCATCCATCTTGTCACCCTTCAGAAACCAAAGCTGTTGATTCAGTGCTTCAAGGAGGAGCTCGAGGCAGCGAAGAAGGTGGCATTCTAGCATAGGCGGTGGTGATTTTGCATTCTACTGTTTCGCTCTGCACACAACCAACCACCATGCGGAAGGAGGTTCTTCGAGTATTGAAGTTCATTAGGACGGATTTTGTTTACTTTAATATGTACATATATATATATATATATATATATATATATATATGTGGGGTGTGAGTCCATCACTAGTTCTAGACGAACGACATTGAATGAAAGAATAATAGTATCTCGAAGTTGCGAACACATCTTCCTTCTCATCAACCGCCCCCCCCTCTCCCCCCTCCGTATCATCATTATAAACTCACAGATGTTGCCTGACATTAGGAGACCTCGGTGGATGATTACAAGCAAGGATTCTCCGAATAAAAATTCGAATAAAAATTAATGGCATCATATTGCTGTGAATTCTCAGTCAATTTTCATATCTCAATAGTACTGTTCCTAGCGGCCAAGAGACAACTGAACCTATTGAAACAACTGCGCAATATCGACCCTGCATGTTCATGACATGGCAGCACATCTAGCTCTATCTCGAGTAGTGTGGAGAGAATAAGACCTAATGCCGTATCCATCTATGCGTGTGACAAATGTGCTGTATGCTATGCGCGATGCAATGCATGCAGCATGAATGTATAGGTGTCCAGAGCAGATAAAATTCCGGCCTGGCGCATATGCAGGACAGATGTAGCAATGAATTAACCCTAATGTAGCTGTGCAAAGCGGCGCATGTAGGACGGATGTTATGAGCAATTGTTTTTCCCTGTGGTCACATATATCATATATGAAGACGTATGCATCGCAATTGTTCATGCATGCAGCCATATGAAATAAACTGAACACATATGCAGCGCACACATGCTGCCGCCGCAAGGATTTATTTGAAACTATACATGCCATGCGTTATCAAAGTCGTGGTGGTAATGAATCAAATTCGCGACACATCTATTAATCATTATTTAATTCCAAAAACCGTGACTAGAGCCCAAGTATCTCTCTAGTCGTGTGCATACACACAAAATTTTAAAATTGATCGTGTGGATGTAAGATGCCATTAGTTTATTCCAACGAAACACACACACACACACACACACACACACACACTCTACACGTGTTTGTGTGTGTAATTATTCTAAATGTGCCTGCAGCTCCGCCATTAACAATTCATAATCCTGGGTGTCGTCGCTGGAACGTGTATTTTTCCCATCCCGAGATCTTCTCTGTTTTTTCTTCTTCTTAGATGGGGTTGGCCTTGACATCTTCTTTCTTTTCGACGGAGAGGGCTTCATCCTGCCTCTCCTTCTCTTCTGTGCAGCATTCTCCTTCTTCTCTGCCATATTACTATTATTTGAGACTGCAGAAGCACTTCCCGTCACAGCGCCGTCTAACGAGATTGGTGGGATCGGTAGAGAATGTTGAGAATCACTGTCAGCATCATCGCGAAGGCTACTACTACTAGTACTACTACTAGCAGTAGTTGTAGCAGCTTCAGTCGTACTACTTCCAGGAGGGCGAGGGGGGGGCATCTTGAAGCCATTCGGGAGGCATTCCATTGGCACTGCCTGTGGTACGGGGGTAGGACCTATGCTGCTGCTCCTGTAGCTGTCGTCTTCAGGAGGTGTGTTATCAGAAGGTGGTTGGGGGGGGGCATGAGGAGGCAGTTGCTCCGGAGCGGAGAGGGTGTCTGGGAAGGGTTTCTCACCCGTCGGCGACGAGGCCTTCTCATTGTTACCCTTGTGCTCCTTCTCGTAGCTTTTCTGAAGCTCGCTGATAGTTACGAGGGAAGGGTCCTCATCTTCGTCCCCCTTCCATTCATCCATCCTCCTCTTGCACTCGATAGCGAAGAACCTGGCCATCTCCTCGCCATATCGGTTGACGGAAAAACTCCTGCACTTCTTCTCTGTGACGTATTCATCGCTGCTGAAGCGTACCATGTACTTTCGCTTACACTTGTGGACGCCAGGAATCCCAGAGCCACGCTTACTATTCGCTGATGAACGCTGCTTCTTCTTCTTCGTCGTACTACCACGGGCTGCTGCTTTGGGGGTTGTTGCGGTTGTCTTCTTTGACGACGGTGACTTCATCAGCGATGGCTGCTTTGTGTTCTTCTTCTCCTCCTCCTCCTCATCCTCATGTGCTTGCAGGACGGCATGGCGATGCAGCCTCAGAAGACCGTCTCGTTTCGGCCCAGGGGGGGGCAGGAGATCCTCCACCTCGATGTCCTTTCCTGGGTGCAGTTTCTGCGCAACGTCGATCCCAGATATGGGCGGAAGGGCTCCTGGCTCAAGATTCTCGCACGCTTCTTGATACTCTCTACGCACATTGGCAAGGTACGTGAGAAGATACACGTCGAACTTTTCCCGAACAAGCGATGATGATGATAATGATGATGATGACGGCGGAGGGAAATGTTGGGAGAAATCGGTTCCGTTGATGGCGAAATCGATAAGACCAGCTGATTTCTGTATATTTTCAAGATCCACATCTGCGTGACTCCCACCCCTAGAATCTGCCCTCCTCGTGTCCCTCTCCTGGCCCTCTCGGTATGAAGCCAAATTGCGTACAGTAGCGTCAGTCAATGTGTCCATCTCGGAGAGATAAAGCGAATCAGGACCATGACCGAGACTCGTCAAGTAGTTTTTCTTTTCCCTCACAAGCGCAGCCATCTCGTTTATTCCAGGGTACACGATATTCTTTGCCTTGTTCTCTGTGTGGTATAAATCGTGCTCAATGCCCGACAGGAACGCCAGGTTCTGCCCGTCGTCTTGCATAACAAGACCAAAGTTCTGGTCCTTGTAGTCCACTGGCCTCGGATAGTGAGCGGTGAAATCGAAGGCTTTGTAAACTAGCCAGGAGAGGATCCTGGAGGGGGGGGGGAAAGAAATAGCCAGTTGTTAGAAATTTGCTCCTATTGTCCCCATTGTGTGTTGTTCGACAGCTTTCACACACATGCAGGCAGCATCAAGAAAGCTGATGAAAACACCGGTACTTCTTTTGGACTGTGCGTCATACTAAATTAATCATCGAAAAGGAATATGAGCACTCTTATTATATAGGCTTATGCAGTACTACATCTCTGGGTCCTTATTCGGTAGGCTCTTCAGGGTGTCTAGGAGTTTCGTCACGGTCTCCCACAGGGAATCTGGCAGCGGGATTTGAATTCTTCCATCCGAAACCCCTTTGATCGGAACGTGAGAGTTGTAGAGTATAAATAGCGAGTAAACTCCGAAAATCTGACTGTATATAGCAAGATGTCTGTCAAGAAAAACGGAATCGAAGAGAGAACATTGGCGCTTTATGACATTTTCGACAATAATTGCATACAGAAGTTAGCAGTTGTGGTGTGAGCGGGCTGTGGAATCTCCAGCTACGGCAAAGAAAGAATTACCCACTCAGTCCTGATCTTATGCTATGACGAAGGGTATTTACTGCGGTTTCATATAGATCATGGATGTGACTGCAGTCTTCTCCGATATAATTGTTAGATTTTATCAACCCCGGCGGTCCCTTGCTCAGTTTAGGCATGAGCATTAGAAGACCCAGGCCGCATTCATCCCAAATACTTTGAAACTGCGAGAAACGCATCTTGCCAAGGTCGCGGAGGTTCTGTTTCAGCTGGAAGAGGAACTGGCGAGGCTCTGCCGACGGTATTCTCGACTCCTGGCCTTCCCCTCCACCTCTTTTCTCATCAGCAATACCTCCGACAACATTTGACAGCGGCAATGAGGAGGAGGAGGAAGAGGAGGAGGGTGGAGGCATATTTGCTTGCTCGGGTGTTTGAGCGTCAGGGGCTACATACCCGCGCTCTCTGCACGAGGGGAAATCCAAATGGAAATCCGCTTGGCGAGGAGGGTGGCTGCATTCTCCTGTCTTTCACCTGACAACCGAGGAAGAGAGGACGACAAGCAAACGTTTGCCGTCTTTCATCTGCGACAAGTACAAAACTCTGAGGCTTTAGATATACCGTTCACTGGAAGTTTCCTCGATGATATCTTGACGTGTTGCTCATGGGATGATGAGCGACGACAACATCGACAACAACAACCGTGACAACAACAAAAATCTTGTAGGAAATAGAGGCACGCTGATGATGCGCGGAAGCTTCCGAGAAACGTGGCAGTCTGCTGCGGGACTGCTGCAAGGAAATCGTGAAAACCCCTTTATTCCGTCCCTGCGACATGTAGTTGTACGAGTCTCAGTCCATTGTTTCCAAAGCTTGACGGGACAACGACAGCCCCTTTCTCGGAACTCTCCTCCGTCGGCGTTCCGATCTTGTTTCGGGCCGATCTTGTTCTTCGACGCTCCCGGATGCTGGGCTGCCATTTTCCAAGCCGGAATAGTTTGGCTCAATACAAAACGCAATGGGACAGGATCAGTCGCATCACTCGCACGAAGCTGATAGTAAGGCCACAACCTCTAAAAAGTCAGCCGATACCGACGCCAAAACCACGTCGACCAAAAGAGAGAAGGGGGGAAAGCAAAAGGCAGCGATCAAGTTGAAATTCAAGCTCGAAGAACTTCCAAAGCTGCTCTCGGAGTTGAAAAATGCTCATGAGCTCGACGTTCTTCTCGACGAGGGGACCGTGGAAGCGTTGATGGCGCGGCTGGCAAAGGAAAAGGATCCCCAGCCACGAGCAGCTTACGGAGCTGCACTCAAGTTACTAAAGCAACGGCTTCACCCAGTCAGAAACGATGAGAAATCAGCGGAGCTACTAGAAGAGTACCACAAATTGCAGAAGAAATTGTCCAGTGGTGGGGCCGTGGCCGTCCTCCCAGAACGGAAGAAGCAGCTCTCAGATGCTGCAAAAAGATACACCCGGCTCTGCCAACACCACGAAGGGACCGAAGTCGGTAAACTATGGGCTCGCGTTTTCGGAAGGTTGGAGCGGTCATACGCACAAATCGCGAAGCTAGACCACGGCACTGGAAGGTCAAATCGTGCCAAGCGCGCTAAGAAGGCTGGAGCTGTTTGGTCGCAGTACGCGGGAATGTGCAAGTTCGACAATGAGGGAGACGTCGATCAAAACGGCAACCCAAAGGACTCCAAGTACGATCTTGGTCGCAACGGCGCGTATGACGGTTTGAATATAGTGATCTTACAGCTGTATCCCTTCGACATGAGCGGACCATCGTCTGCGCTACGAAACAAGGGATTCATCGTACACATGTACGTGCGACAACGACGACGATTATGATTAAAACAATCGCCATCTTAGTCTTCTCGATGATGCTCGTGATGGCATTAATTTTCGGATGCCGGATTTTGATGAGATGACACATCTTGCACTCTGCCGTCCGCTTGATTGGGCTGTGATGATATCTTGCCAGTCAACTTCACTCAATCCCCTGCATGATTGATATTGTTTGATAATTTCTTGTGCTACTCTTCTTGCATTGCTTTTTTTGTTCGAAAGATATTCCGTTGGGATCGGGAGTAAAATGCCTTCTCCGCACGAATTGGAGGAAAAGTTGGCCAAGGCCTCCCAGGTGTGGGTGATCAGCTCTGGCTTCAGGCCTCTTTTACAAAAAGAGCATTTGGATGTTATCGAGGCCCATTGGAGGCGCGGTCTCGGGTTATACATTTTTGGAGACAATCTCCCCTATTATGTCGAGGCGAATATGCTGCTGGAGCGTGTTGCAAAGGCCCTCCCAACCGAGCACAAACTGCTCCTTGAGGGTACCACGAAATATCCACCAAATATTAACAGACAAGAGGAGTAGAACTGATTCGTTATCAAACAATTTCTAAAATTTAGGAAACTACCCTGGAGCACGCCACGTTGGCCCTCGCGATGGGAACAGTGCGCAAGGGGGGTTCTTACGACACGCTTTGACGACCGGCATCACCAAGCTCTACGAGGGCGTCACCGTGGCGAGGATGGATAAGCGTGCAGCTGTGGAGCTTGGCTGTTCAGAGGTACTCCGAGATCACGACGATAACCTTCTGGTGGTTGCACGTCCTGCCTCTAAGGGATTTGGCCCATTGATTGTCGACGGTACTTATGTGTATTATTGTGGTAGGAGTCGTAGGTAGAAGGTAGAAGGTAGTAGGTAGTAGTAGGTAGGAGGGTGAGTGTTTTGCTCAGCTTGTTTTGCTACTACATTCTGTGTAGGCGCTTTTACAAAATTGTTCTGTCAATGGAATGACGTTGGCTCCGCACGGTTTGTTCGGAACTGTGCCTGCTGGCTTTCCACAATCCTTGATGGGTAGCAGTAGTAGTAGTAGTAGTAGTCGTCGTTGTCGTCATCGTAGTAGTCGTAGGAGAGTCGTTCGTCGTTCTTCTGTCACGATGATGTATTATGATTTACCAGAAAGGAGAGAAGGATGATGATGATGATAATGATGACGATGCGTGTGTGTGTGTGTGTGTGTGTGTGTGTGTGTTTGTATATTCAGAGAAGACTCTTTGAGCCCTGAGGACGAGAAGGAGGCGAAGAAAAGTAAAGAAGAGGGCGCGAAGAACAAGAACAAGCTAGAGCTGCACGATAGTTTCCGTGGGGAGTGTACTTTGACATACGAGGAGACTACGCTTTCTCTTCTTGCCAAGCAACCTGGTGATAGATGAACCAGCCAACCACTTCGCACCCCATTCATCCTCCTCCTCTTCTAGTCACAAGAATGACTTTCGCAAATACGCTTGATTTCCACACCCCCTTCCTCATCCTCAACCTCATTGTCTTCTTTAATTTCTCTTCCATCAGGTGACCCTGATACCAACACCTCTGACTTCTCCCTTGACAACCCATGCGCGATGGCCAGAGCTAATCGCCATGTCCTAAGCTCTCAGGCCCTCGGATTGGAGACAGCACAGCTGCTCCTCCAGCAAGGGCAAGATCCATTCACACGGCAGCCCATCGCTGCCATTATCCCTGCCGTGAGCTTAGCCGACAGGGACAACTTCCGCGTTGTGGCTGAGATCGTCAACAACGTGTTCATGGGTGGGCGGCGTCTCACGCTACCGGGCTTCATGGTGTATCTCGCCACCATGGATGACATGCACTGGTAGTGTGTGCGTTGTTGTACTCTATAGAACACACACGCGAGCACACACACACACACACACACACACATACGCACGCACGCACGCACGCACGCACATACACACGCATGCACGTAAATGGACGCCCGAATCCATCCACACTTACACTCACGCTTACGCTTCGATAACACGTCGATCAACAGCTCGGCGGCGATGGCCGGAGGTGCTGACGAGGACTCTTCCTTCCGCCGCCTTCTTGCCTACATGATGGACCAGGTCCTCGACAACGTGAAAACAACGCCAGACTTCTCCGAGTTCGGAGTGAAAGTTCCTATCATGGAAGCCGCCACGTCCTTCTTCGCTGCCAAAGATAGCAGCGCCCAGATGTTGCCCGTTCGTAAGGTTTTCTCGCACCTTTCCGTCCTTGCACGAGCCCTCCATCGGCGCAAGGCCCTGAAGACTGTCCAGATTGTTGCAGTGATGCGGCGATCGCTCATCAAGACTCTCATATCGGCTGCTCTCTGGCGCGCAAAGGAGAGGGGCGAGGAGAAGAAGAATGAAGATAAAAATGAATTAATAGAGGTGAGCAAGACCGACAGCAGCAATGACAAAACGGCCACCCAGTATGACAGAACGAATGAAGCCTCGAAAACCGATGCGAAGAATGAAAACAGCAAAGTCTGTGATAAGAAGAATAAAAAAGAGAAGAAGTTTGGGATCGAGGGCCTGCACATGGAACTAGACTCCATGTTCTTCAGCAAGATTGAATGCGAGTGCATTCCAATCAAGGGCAGTGGAAGGGTGGCCACAACCCTCGATGAGGTAGTGCATGCAGTATTTGGGAGCAGCAGAGCAATGATAGCTTCTCAGCTCTGTGAGGAAATCAAACGGCTGGAATACGCTCTTGGCCTTGAGCAAGGGCGCGGTTTGATGACACCGGAGGAGGCAACGCTATTGTGTGTCGTGATGCGTAATTGCAAGGAAAATTGGCTCGTCGGGACAGAGGTCATGGTTGAGAAGCTTGTTAGTTCGAATGCAGTTCTAAAGAAGATGTGGAATTGCGGTGGCAGCAGCGCAAACGACCAGAAAACGATGGTGACCTCCCGCGATGTTCTCGCTGCCATCGAGGCCAAATTCGAAGGGTATTTTCCCGAGCCACAGAAGCACAGCGAGAAGAAGGTGCCTCTTTTCATAACGCCTTTTGGGCCTTCAGTGTACCGCTGCGCATGCGGAGTTTGGTTTGGCGACCCGAAGCAGCCCATCAACGACGAGATCCTGGAGAAAATGAAGAAGGCACGCAACGTGCACTTCCAGAACGTCTATGGCTCTGACGCTAACGGGTATCCAACAGCGAAGAGCAGCCACTATTCCCTGCACCGCGTGGTGCAGCAGGTTCTCTCCCCAAAAGGTAGCTTCGGGAAGGCAACAGTGAGGAATGACCCCATGGTTCAAGCGGTAGCAGCAAAGCTGGTGAAGAAGGCGAAAGGGAACTTCTACATAGAGAAGGTGAGGGCTAAAATTGAAGAGGTGATTGACAGCTATTTGGCCTGCCGTAAAAGAGGCATGAGGGAGCCTGGAGATGAACGGGGAGGAAAGACAGGGGGCAGCAAGGACATATATTCGTTCGAAACGCGGGCAAAAATGGAGCAAGACCTTTTACTTGATGCGATATCTGCAGATATAGAGTAACTAAAATGAATTTTAACCTAGTTTTGACACGACGTTCAAAGATCATAAAGCATATTGAGTTGAAAAATTAATCGATACTCGCAAGGATCAAGCATCGTTGACGAGCTCTAGAGCTCTGCGACAAATGAATATCAGCGGCTATGCATCCATGCATGAAATTGTCTTTGGCGTTTTAAATTTTGACTTCAAAGCAGTAGCAGCAGGCGAAATGCATGCGATATAACTGGTATACAGCACACGCATCACACGCAATAATAAATGAAGCATAGCGCACCGGAATGTACTAAATGGAATGAGTATATGAGCTAAATAGATGAAGGCTTCCAATCTATTTCAAGAATATGTCACTCTTTATCTCTTTATCATCTAAGTGAACAAAACCGATCGAATGTGACGTGCGCGTGCGATGCAATGTACGCCTTGTACGAATGAACATACAACCATAAAATGACGCGCATTGTAAACTGTTGCGTCGGTTGATGGGGGCGTGTGAGCATCAAAATGGCGAATAATAACAATTATCTTCAATTGGTTAATATCTTTCATACTTGCGGAGTGAAGTAAGCTTTTGTCGCTGGGCAGCGCAACATCGATTTCATAGAAACAGCTTCGCCAACCCTCTCGCCACACGGCCAATGTTCTCGTTCACCATAACCACAAGGTCCAACTCCATCACATAGGATGGGAACAGGTGGAAGGAAGCCCTGTGGATGTGGTACCATGCGTTGACTATCCGATGGTTCACCGCAAACGAAGAAACTACAAAACCATTGGCGACGATCAAACCGTCTCCACTCTCTGTCACGATGGTGTGCTGCCCGCTCCCTCTCACCGTTCGAATACTCGTCACTTTGTCGCCGGCGAGCTCCTTCGTTGCAACTGACAACAGGTACATCCCCACTCGCACGTTCTCGGCGTAAACAAGAGGGAATCTTCCGGCAGCAACGTTGTACGAATCACCGCAGTGTTGTGTCGTAGTGGCCCGAATGAGGTGTCGCTTTGTCACATGAAGGTGCTGTCCTGATTCCGTCCGCAGCTCGAGAAACGACGACGATGTGGTCCCATTATTTGTGCCCATCTTCCTCCTTCTTCTGTGCGGTAAGAACACGACCTTGGAGAACGAAGAAACTCCCACCTGCACCTCATCGCCCACTCTGACGTCTCTCATCGCCTTTGCACTTCCATCGGAGAGTGATACGATCGTGGATCCTGAAAAACAATCGTCGTCGTCGTCGTCGTCCTCATCGCCACCTTCGTTCTCGCAGAGGTTATCCAGCGTCTCGCCCCCCCTGACCGACTTCAGCAACACCTGAGACACCAGCACAATCATAGGGTTGGTGGAGGAGGCGTTGGTATGACGTCAGAGCAAGCACATCAGGCGGCGCACAGCTGTCTCTACCCCCGCAATAATAGCGGATCACTGCCACCACTATAACACGCTGCTATATTGTCGATCATTTCTCACACCTGCCCACGATTAGCTTCACACTGAGTCCCAGGCGGTCCCTTCGGAACGACACTAGGCTCGATGACTTCGACTGTGGCCCCATCTGCTGGGTTGCGGTCTCCAGCATAGATTGAGCTCCCTCCATCAGCAGCGCTATTGTCTCGAAATTCGGAACTACCCTCCACGGATGAGTATCTAATTTTAGTATAAAATTATTAAGATTTCGAGTTTTGACGAGTGCATATCTCTCTCTCTCTCCCTCTCTCTCTCTGTGTGTGTGTGTGTGTGTGTCGACCTCAAATCTAAGTGTAGAAGGGGATAGACGATAATAATTACTGTAGCAGTAAAGACAATATGAGTATTACGCGGCCGCGATGAAGAGTCCACCCCCTCGTTGTCCAGCTGATGAGCTTACAACCACCGTATCACGTATCTCCGCGGAGTTGCTTCTCATCCAAATGGCCCCGCCGTCGCCGTCTGCCTCGCAATTCGTGAGATTTACCCCTTCCAACACCGTGAAGGCGTTAGATATTTGAAGGCAGCCTCCATGAGGTCCAGTAGCTGCACCGTTGTCTGGGGAAATCCTGCGACATCGTTCCATGGTCACGTTGCGGATTGTGTGCGGACCAGTGCGGAGAACGAAGCCGGGACGTTGGAGTTCGCAGTCAATGATTGCGCGCGAGCTATCAGTGACCCCTGGGGCAAGTGAGAGCGTATATCCACCGTTCTGAAGTGTCAGGTTGCTGTTCTGGGGCCCTGTGTACCTAAATGTTGTTGTTGGACGTGTGTGTGAATTTCGTGCAATGCCCCCGACTTCCTCCCCGTGCACGCTATATCTACTGTCACCTTCCAGGGAGGAGGAAAAACGTCTGCCCGTTCGGATTAGCGTCCAGAGCGCTGGCTATGGAGCCATATGGAGACACCAAGCTCCCACACCCGACGCTGCAGGTCGAGGAAGGAGAGATGTACACCGAAGGCGACACACGGATGCAAAACACCGCAACAACAGCGAGCCAAGTTGGTGCACGTCTTCGAGGGAGTAGCAAAGGCATGAATTTCTGGAGAATAATAGTGGAAATTATACTCCCTCCGAAAGTTCCTCCGTCGCGTGGCTTTTGTGTGCTGCTACATGCATGTTGGTGGTGGCACAGACGGTAGTCTGTCACGTGGCAGTCGTCATCGTATCTGAGAAGAAAGACCGAGGGAAAATGCCAATATTTCATTGTCGCACACCGAATATCACCGAGTAAACGGCGTGATGACGACACCTCCATGCACGCTGCCAAAAGCTATTTTGCACGAATGGGTCTCTTTTCGCAGCCGAAAACATCTGAGAGCTAGCTGGTGTTGTCCGTAGTAATCTGAGCAGCAGCGGTGGTGCTCTTGACGACTTGCCAGCGTGGTTGACGTAGGTGTGGAATCGGGGCTTTTACTGGGAAAAAAGACGCGTGCCCCAATGGCTCCTCCTCCTCCGTAAAAGCGCCCACCAGGTTCTGGCCTCCTTTTCGAAGTTTAGGATCTTGCTGCTGGCTGATTGAGATTTGTGCAATATGTGATGGTTAGAGAAGAAACATGCTGGGTGAATTGTTTTACGGGAAAAGAAAGCAGTCGGAGTGGAAGGACAAGCCCGTGCGCGCTTGCGAAGTATTAAAGAAATGCGATGTTGCGTACGTTCTCCTGCCGGTCGTCTTGATCCAGCTCTTCCTCCTCCATCTAGAATTCAACGGAGGTTTGCAAACAGGTCTATTCGCCCAACTTTCGGGTCGTACCGTCGCTTCCTCCCAGTGAGGTTGACTAGTTTCTGTTTTGCAGGAGGCTTCAAGAAAAACCTTTGTTCGGATCAACCCTGCACCCAGCGGATACCCAAGATTATACACCAAACATACAAGACGGAAGATATCCCCCCTAACTGGGAATCAACTCCTCAGGTATGAATAATAATTGGCCAGCTTATTCTAAAAGTATACATAAACGTCAATACGCTGCTGAGCCAATCAACAATGATGACAAAAAGGCGTGGAAAAAACATCATCCTGGATGGAAGTACATGTTCTGGACGGACGAGCGAAATCGCAAACTGATTCAGGTGTCTGATGAGTGTGATGCAGCAAAGCAGGCACAAAGGGAGACCAGTACCATGCCATCATAGCTTTGCTGACTGCCTGCTTGCAACACCACGTGCTTTTGTAGGATCATTATGAATGGTTCTTGCCGACCTACGACGGCTATCCGTACGGTATTCAGAGATCCGACGCTGCGAGATATTTTATACTTCACAAGTACGGCGGCGTGTATGCAGACCTCGATATACAGGTTTGTCCTCTTTTGCATAATGTCTATCGCAACGTTCTTGCCGCAAGATGGCTCACTGGAATCGATCAACCTGTATCCTTACTTATTTCAGCCCCTTCGGAGTGTGAGCGAGATCTTAGGTCAGCAAGCTACCGACTGCATCGTCAGCGAGCGAGAGCTAAGTGTCTTTTTGCCAGCTTGATCGTATGAGAAGAGAGTGACAGAGAATGGATATCCTCTTATATTGTTCCGTTGTACAATAGTCATGTTTCCCCCATCCCTTTTCCCACATCAATGGACAGGTGATGCAGAGCTGGTCCTGCCGCAAACACCTAATTTAGGCTTGACGAACGCATTCATGGCCAGCGTGAACGGAAGCGATTTTATGGCTCACATCATCAGTATTCTGCCCGAGCACGCAAATAAGTGGTATCAGGTGAGATGAGGGAGAACGATAATGAAAAGAAGAACAACAAATAGAAAAGTCTAGGATAATGACTTTTATACATATATATATATATATATATATATATATATATATATATATATATATATATATATATATATATATATATATATATATATATATATATATATATATATATATATATATATATATGTATATATACATATATATATATATATATACTATATGCACATATCATACATTGTGCGTCTGTTGTGTGTGAGTCCTCCGTGTGTATTATTATTATTATTCATACTATTTACTTTACAAGGTCGTCCGGCACTGGCATATTATGACCAGCGCAGGACCAACATTTCTATGGGCACAGGTAGTAGCAGCAGCAGCTGCTGTGTATGGTATTCAGCTGCATACCCCTGCTTGTAGCATCTTGGCCTCAAGTCTTTCTTGTTCGACGTCTATACCACCGCATCACATCAGCAAACCACAACGACGAAAATATGAAGAATCACAAGTATTCGGGATGCCGCCTTTATTAGAACCATCATAGCATCATCACCGTCGTCATCGTTGTTGTTGTCTTCATCTCGTGTCAGTATGAGCGATGGACGGGGGACAAGTCTCGCAGCTTGATTGTTCCTGCCGCGTTCTGGGGGAAATGCAGCATCTGCAAATCGCGCTGTAAGGACCTCGAAACAAGGTGATGGTCGACGGCTACTGTTGCACCAGCTACTACACCAGCTGCTGCTTGTGGTCTTCCCCCGTCCTCTCTCTCTCTCTCTCTCTCTCTCTCTCTTTCTCCTCTCTCTCTCTCTCTCCTCTCTCTTTGCTTCTCTTAATATATAGACCATATTTACGTGTTCTCAGTGCACGTCAATGACCTAGATATGTATTCTTCCTTTACTTCTCTTTCCCATTATTATACTTCTACTTATCCTACCATTACAATATTGTCAGCCCCCTACACCACTTGACGGGGAACAGCTGGTTCGCGGTCGACTCCTTCATCTTCAACTACATCCTCATGTGCAACCCGGTTGATAATAGTCAGTAGAAGCACCCACAGTTGTTACCCCCGAATCAAGAGCTAGGAATGAGCAGAACGACTTCTGCAACGCTGTCTAGATTGTACCAGACGTTTGTTGTAGATGTGTATGCAAAATCTACCTGCCTTCATCTTCTTTTTCCTGTACTTCTATGCTCGATACAGGTCCCGCTTGCAGTTGTGGTACTATTCCTCATTGACGTATACAAGTAAGCTACAGCAGAGCATGCACCTACTTATGTCTCTCCAGTCCCTCGTTCTTTTTCCTTATTGCGAACGACAACTCATTTAGCTCTCCCGTCCCCCGTCCCCCGTCCAATGATTCTCGTTTGCCTTCTACTTATTTGCCTAGGACGGGGCGATATAAGCACTGGATGTATGGTGCTAGATCGGCGGATCAGAACAAAAAGGTTTGGATGTCAAAATAAAGACAATGATTTTCTTCCTCTTTCGAATGATTATTTGTGGCTCACAGTCTGTTATCTCACTTATTGTTTTCTCGTTGAAATGAAATAATGCCGTGTTCAGATGATTACACCTGGCGGGTTCCTAGGATTTTCGTTCATGACAAAGTGGATCGCATTCTTCAGTTTTGGGGCAGTGCTTTACTACCTGAAGCAAAGACCCTGAGGATGATGATGAATATATGAAGACAGCAACAACGAACAACCTAGTCAGACAGTGCACCAATCATTTCGTTACATCAATAGTACACAACGCTTGATTGGTTGTAATGCATTAATGTCTAGATGTTGCATGTGGACACACATGGCAGTTGTCAGTCATGTCTTCAACTAACAAACTTTACAAAATGTGATGTGCATTATGTTTTTGGGGTCCTGCACGTACATGCTGGTTGTCATCAAAATTGTCGCGCATCTGATCTAGAAATTTTTGGCATTGTGTCACAACGCAAACAAACGCACATTGAGCGAGATGGATCAGATGGTTGATTGCAAGCGACTTGAGCGGTGTCCAGTCTCGTATCAGAAGTGTGAATGATGATGGACACTGCTAGCTTGTTAGGCAGAACGCATGCAATGTGCACACGTCTAGACAAGGTGTGACAGCGTGTCCACTGTGTGAGTTCAACAATTTGATCCAATTGAATTCGTTTTCAATTTCACATTCATTCAACAAGACAATGTGTGTGCACGCACACGTGCATGCGTTGAGGACAAGCTAGCTGAACGCGCCCAAAGCGGCTGAGTTAGCGGAGCGCAACCAATGCAAACCGGACCACGGAGAGACTTGACACTGAGATTGACGACAAGGGAAGCTCGATCCCTGGGGCTGAATCTCGCAGGCAGAGGAGATCCCTGTCGATGCCACTGCACACTTCACTGGCGTCGAAAAAAAAAGAAACCACAGCAACACAGGCACAAAAAAGAGGGCATCGGCCAGCCGGGAACGAATGAAACATTGATGACAATTTGACATTTGACACGATCTGCAGACAACACGCTGCGCTGCTAATGTGAAGACACGCCTTGAACAACAATGTGCAACCAAAACCAGAATGAAGGTGCGGCCGTCTTGAAGACACTGGTCGAAAGGCACATGAATCAACCCACCGCAAACGGAGATTGGGAGCAAGTGGAGAATGGGAACAAGCAGGAATCGAAGGAATGAAGCAATTCTGCATGCAATTGAATGAATCAATGAAAAAACGAAGTGACTCCAAGAGGGGATCCGAAAGGATCATCGGGCATGTTGACTCATCCACACCCTCCCCAGTCTGCCTTGCAAAGCCTACGAGTAGCAAGGGAGGGAAAATTGAACGGGGAGAACAATCAGAAGAAAAAGAAGTAAATGACGATGATCGCTGGCGCAAGTAGTGATGGTAGCAGAGGGTAATTTCCGCTTGCGACATGGATTGAGAGCCTATAAACTCTATAAAAAACTACTGGATCTAGATCAGATCTAATGACAAAAACCAGTAACTGACACGCAAGTCGACTCGTCTTCAGAATAGATCTAATACGCAAAAGTCAAAAAGATCTCATCATGTGGTGACACAAGGGTAACCCCCAAGGCATGTGTTGAGGTAATGGGTTTTCGGAAGGCGTTGCCGTGCATCAGCATGCTGCATGCTGGTGGGCGAGGATGCTACGCGACACCGCTTGCCCCAATTCTACTAGTCTCTTTCTTCCTAATACCCCTTCGCGGAGAGCCGAACTCTATAGCCTACAGATTTGGACCAGGAGCAGGAGCATACGACATAGTGCCTGACCCTAACAATCCTGCTGGGATCTACGCTCTCGGTGGCCGACGGATTTTAAAATACGATAGTACGGGGCCGGGTGCTTTTATTTCAACAGCCTTCCAGTTCGTTTCAGGAGCATCAGTAGATGGCCCGGCAGGAATAGCGACAATATCGACAGCTTATTCGTTCGCCATCGATTCGACTGGAAGCACATTCTACATTGCAGACACAGTGTGTACCCTCCTAAATTGAAATACATTCATACGTGTTTACACATATTATATGTGTCCCATAAATACGTAATATATATATATATATATATATATATATATATATATTATGAATTATGTGAATATGAATTCCATTCTGTGGATTTATAGACATAAACGGACACCATCGATCAGTCGTCAGCACACATCTATCTTCATTTATCTTTCCATTGTAAATTAGTTTGGATACAGGATTCGGAAATTAAACCTTACCGAAGGCCAGGTAGTTGTAGTAGAAGAAGTAAAAGTAGTCGTGGTAGTAGTTGCTGTAGTAGTAGTAGTAGTAGTAGTAGTAGTAGTATTGGTAGCAGTGGTGGTGTTGGTAATACCGGGGAGCGACTCACAGCTCAATTTTCATTCTCCACACCCTAATATCGACACTACAATGATGTGATTTTGGGTCTGTTATTTGTGATCAAGGTGACGGCTATCGTGGGAAACGGCACAATGGGAACAGGGACAATAGACGGCCCTGGAACTTCTATCACTATTGGCAAACCGCACGGCATTGATACTCGCGTTGATGAAAGCGGAAACTTTCTCATCTACTACTCCGATGCGGTAAAAATGAAAACATTCGTATTTCTTATCTAGGTGTACTGTGTGGCCATCATCACCACCTTATCATTATAATCATCATCATCTTCATCAATCACCATCAGACCGGAGGTAGAATCAAGCTCTACAATGAAACCAATGGAGGCCAGGTGACAAATCTCGCTGGAAGCGTAATCGGCTTTGAAGATGGCCCGGCATCAAGTGCCAAGATATACTCAATTTATGGCCTCCAAGTCACCAACGATGGAGACACCATGTATGTGCAAAAATCGATTACGAATGCAGTTATTCGTTCCTTGCCTTTTTCAATCCTAGAAGAAAAGTTGCGACTGCTAAACTCATCATTTTGCTCGTTGCAGATACTTTTGTGATCGCAATGCTGACCGAGTACGAAAGCTTGAAGCAGTACATATGGGAGCACCACTCGCGCAGGTAGTCTTCTTTCCGCCTTAGTAGTAGTAGTAGTAGTAGTAGTAGTAGCAGTGGTCGTAGCAGCAGAAGTAGTAGTAATAGTAATATAATAGTAATAGTAGAAGTAGTAATAGCAGCAGCAGCAGCAGCAGCAGCAGCAGCAGTAGCATAGCCTCGTGAACAAACTAGGTGAAGTACTATTAAACATTGAATTTCGCTAGAAGGTGTACCTCGTAGCAAAAGCTATGAGGGAGAGCAAATTGCGTGCTGTTTCTTCGTGCTATAAATGTGTCCTTTTTGGTCTGAAGATAAGATAATAGAGAAATAATCACCTGAGATGAGTTTGTTTGTGTCCTATAGGTGACAACAGTTGCCGGAAACGGCGCCAGAGCAACCGTTGACGGGTATAGAGTGCATAATATGATAGGGATATTAGTTGATGTGTTTTTCAAATGGTGATACGAGAAAACTCCGATTATTTAATTCGTTGTCCCAAAGCATATCCAGCCGTGAGTTGAATTCATCGTTATCAGGGCTGTCAACCCTAACCGCTTTCGATCTTGTTCTTCATATCATTTTTGTAACGTTCAACGTAGCATTGCCAGCAATCAAGCTTTATCGATGTAGAGAGTGATTATAATGATTGTGCTCTTGGCATGCTAGGTATTCAGCACATATGTTCTTCCCAGTCTATCTGGCTCTCGACGAGTAATTTGTAGAAGAGAGATACTACTGCTGCTTTCTCGCCTAAAACGAAGAATAATATATTGATCACAGTCGCTAACATTCCTTGATTTATTTTATCAACTTCAATCTTGGACCCTAACAAGAGTGTTGATGAATGCTTTGTGCAGGGCGAATAACAAGCTTTTCGTCTCTCAAATGGTTCGATCGATATACCAATAGTTATTTGTTAGAAGTGGAGATTCGTCTCATCTTTAGCAGCAACGAAATGAGCCAAAACACAGATACAAAAAATAGGAATAATAGATTATTCTGCACCGCTACGCACATGAGTAGAAAAGGTGACAATGGAATTGTAACATCCCAAATAATTGTGGGTGTGGTGTCCCGCGTGGATGACAACAAACGTAGCACACCAGCTGTAAAGTGATGCTTGATCACATCAGCAAGGAAGGGAAATACTGCACGACTGTGTTTTGTTATCAAGTATTTGTCTGTCTACTTATGACCCCGCTTTCCCCTCCCACCTCCTACGATACAAATACTACTCTTCCCTAGATAAAAATGAATCATACATGCAGACACCCATCCACAAAACCTCCCGCCCCATTACCGCGTTCTCCAGCAGGCACAGGAAGTGGCACTTCGTCGTATTCCCTTACGGCCTAAGCATATCAGGGGATGCGTTCAGTAGTCAGAACTACAGGGCATACACACATGATGGGATGGCGTCTGTGTTGTGGGTGTTTGTGTTTGTGTATGTGGATGATGACATAATATGTACCAACACAGTCGTCGCTCAGATCTTCCTCCTGGAAATATATTTATTAGGTTTGCACACTTCGGTTTTACTATTAGACTGCAGAAGTGTACATTCCTAGCTACAAGAATCAGTGGTGTGGATATTACCTGGAGCAAGGCCGCATCACCCCAAACCCCGCAGAAGTAGCAGCACTACACCAAGCCCCTAAACCTAAGAATGC
>ADNK01002103.1:0-84361 GCA_000320545.1 Bigelowiella natans CCMP2755
ACGAATCCGAATGATTCCCCCTTATAACAACAGTAGATGATCTAAATATATACATACATACGCATGCTTTCGCCCCCTCCCCCCGTGTGTGTGTGGGGGTGGGAGGTAGAGTGTTCTTATATTAGGATTCTTTAGATTAGTGCCCGCGTGAAAGAAAACCAGCGCAAATTCACGGTAGAAAGAAACGCCCCCCCCCCCCCCCCACACACACACATGTATATATTAATATGTAATATATATATATATATATATATATATATATATATTGATTGATTGATTGACTCATATTACGTCTTCTTCATCTGCTTTCTTCTTTAACTCTAATGCCTTCTTGTAGACTTGCTCTTCCAATTTCCTTTTTGCTTCCTTTTATGGGTAGAAAAACAACACTTCGTTTCATCCATCGACTTCCAAAGCTGTGTTAGTGAACACACCTGGCGAGCTTTGATTTCTTTCTTCTTTGCCTCTAGAATTTCGTCTGGAATTCCGAAGTTATTTTTAGTGGCACTTACCAGCATCTCCCATAGTTCTTTCATAAAGTCCTACAAAACAGGTATACCCTACTCAAAGATCCGTCCAAGTGGTTATCCTATTATAATGTAATCGCAACCTTCGCATTCCCTTCTAGGAAGCCAGTTACTTGAATATGCAAGTCTTTGGGATCAGGCTAAGAGAGGATACACGGAATTTTAAAGCAATTTTGCATTTAGAGAAAGGAAAGGTATTTACGTTCTTCTTCGCTTCTAGGAGATTGAAGATCAAATCGATAACAATTTCGTCTGGGAATCCCAATATTTCCGTGATTCGATGGGAAATCCATGGCTTTAGAACTACCAATCTAACTTTAGTCATATCAACCTGGATATATTTACGAGAATTTGGTGGAAATACCTCAAGCTTTGCACGAATGTCACATTTTGTCACGTGTTTCTAATACCTTCTCCTTATAACATGGAGGAAACTTCATACTCTTCCGAAGCTTTTTCATTTTTGATTTGAAAAGTGGGTCTTGCCCTATCGAGGTGCCTCTATAGAAACCACTCATGGTTCCTGAAGGTTATCTCAGTAGTCTTGAGCAGACCTGATAAAAAAGGATGAAGGGCCGAGGAGATTCATAATCATATAATAGCCTTGCATCGGACTTTAAACAAGCATTCCATATTCATAGGGACATTCTGTAAATCTCTTTATAATATTCATCACTTTTTTGCTTTTAAAAATTATGCTGCATCTCTCAGTACTCAACAATAAAAGTGGAGTAATCAATTATTATCGGGCGGGGAGGCATTGCGTACGTTCGGTCTGATTTTGGTCGGAAACGAGAATTTCATACTCCGTCTATTTTGTTCGTACGACATTCCCTCTTGGGCTATACTTGAATATTTCAAATGTATTTCATTTTTCTGACGACACGGCAGAAATTTACACCGAGATGGACCTAACAATCAATCCCAGGAAGGCCTGATAATTCTGAAAGACCGTATTCTACCTGCGGAAGGACTAACATCCATTGTCGTATGGTATTAAACAAATTTATTTATGTGGTTTTACTTCACAGGAGCAGAGAGTTATTCTCAAAATCCAGAGAACCACCATAAGACAAGAAAATGGTGTTAGGCGCTCTAAAAATGTTTTGGAGGGACCGACCTGTCCTCTTTTCCTCTTTCGCCATGGGCTTTGCTGGCCTTGGACTTCTGTTCTCTGCCAAAGGAGATGCACCAACTCCCTTTCCAAAGGAGGTTGACCCCGCAAGGGTAAGAAATGTGAATCGTTGGGGATACTGCGTGTTTCTTGGAGGGTTTCATTTTGTTGGGTGAGGACTTTTTTTGAACTATCCTTCCAATTTTAGCAATTTTGTTTAGCTTTAGGATGAAACGGTATTCGACATTCTGAAGCTTATTTTCTGTTTCAAACGATCATCCCTGAAAGCGAACATTCACTCACTCATTTCGTACACTTCTCTCAGGGAATCAAAGCTTTGGAGGCGATAGGACAGAAGTAAATCACTGCACGTTCAAATACAATTTACATTCTCTTATAATAGATATTTCATTTAGGCAAAGAGGACAATGAGGGAATCTCAAGGACACTGCCTCCCCAAAAACTTGAAAAATTAGCGAGTTAATGTAATTTCCTGAACGCATGAAAGTCTAGGTTAAGTTTATCAAGAGGATATAATTCGCAAATTATCACCATGTATCATCATAATCGCCATTAGCAGCAGCAGTAGCAACAGCATTTCTCTTCCACCTCTCTTTACAAGAATGCACATACTCATGCGATGTAAACATGCACACACACACACACACACACACACACACACACATGTATTTGCATGCAAGGCATGCATGGAAAGGGCATTTCAATTCTGCATGCACCGAACGACATCCTTTGTTATATCGTTATGTCTGTGCCCCGCATACGCATATTTAGATGCATGCTACTCATGAAGTGCACACATATATGATGTTGAACAATAAGCTGTCCAATGACCATAGGCGATGACACTGATTATATCGAAGAAAGGTGGCATGCATGGACTGCATGACTACGCGTACGTACGTACGATAACATGCATATATCATGCATAATGAAAGCTGCAGCACACATGATGCACAATTAATAGAGACTCATTTGTAGTCTCTCAACAACTTGATACATCGTACGTACATGCGCATGCGCACATATAGCATGCCGTCGGCCATGCCACCACGTGTGCGCTGCTGTTAACACGCGCACTTGCACCACATTAGAGGAATACAGAGACGTACATCGACAGAATACACGCTACGTACGTGTACATTACACAAATAGCAGATTCCTTATTGCTATTACAACGCAGAAGTGAACCGTCGCCTGCATACATGTGAAATAAATACTTTAATGTGCACTAGCTGCAATAATAACAGAATAATTTGCTGGTTTTGTCCAGAAGTGCTGGGTGAACCTTGCCAGATACGATGCGATGTATGTGCACATGTTCAGTGTTCGAGCCATGCGAGAGAGCATGGACAAATTTAAGCTTTCAAGCTGGTTGTGGAAACTAGTGCTTTGCTGATTTTTTGGCAAAAACAGTGATAAACCTTCAATCAGGTTTGTCCATGCACTTCACTATCAAATCTAAACAACATTAAAGATCCCATCGACCAGACGGCGATGATGCCCTGAGGTATATCATACTTTTTGTGAGCTACTCCAAGACTGAAACTTATGAAAGAAGGCGACTTACAAATATGAATAAGCTGAAGTACTGCTTGGACAGTTTCTGCAACAGATCCGCCACCTCTGGGCTCAATCCAGGGTCTCCATTTGTATTATTACTATTACCTGTGCTGTTACTATTTTTCAAAGCCCGACGGCTCTTTCTGTTGCCGCTCGGTCCAGTTTGGTTGTTACTGGAATTTCCGTTTCCTGGGACGAATTCCACGAGCCATTCAGTAATTCATTTTCAAAGCTAAGTAATACATACATACCTGTTGAAGGCGAAAGAGGCATCCTTTCGAGGTATTGAGAGCGGTCCAGGAAGGAAGTGACTAATATCACAGCGAACAGCCCACCCCACCATAAAATGTCTTGCCCAAGGACCCATGAGAACAATGGGAAGTTCATTATACAGCAGCATGCCACCTAAATATAAATCTTTTCAGATATGTGAAGCTTAAGGTGCGAGAAGGGAATAGACCAGTATTCTATCCATGTGCATTATGAGCCAATCGTTGTCGCCTCGTTCTAATGATCTTTGCAGGTCCTTCTAATTACCAGATCCAGTGATTCAACGCAAGCCGGTTAGAGAAATATAGAGGTACGCACCTCTTGTCCTTTCCCGCTGCTGATTTGTTTTCGATTATTGCCCCGACCTCCATGCTTCTGATCTCTTCCAGATCCTCGTTTTCGCGAACCTGCCGCGGGGGGGTCTAGCCAGGAGCTACTGCCTGAATCTCCTGTTGGGGGATACAGCGCGCCTATGAGCGTGTAAAGTGCTAATAAACATCCAGATCCGGCTGTGGCTCCCCAGAATAGTGAATTAGCCATCAAATCCTAAATGCAAATTTTGCTTCCGTCACATGACCCCGATGGACATAAATCAAGCTGATCATGTACCAGGTTCGACCCCAATTCTCGACCGTCCGAATCTTCGGTCAGAGGAAGTACGTAGCTCATTATAAGACACCCAGTTCCTACTATCATGCCCCAGAATAGGGAGTCTAGTATGGCAAACATAGTGCTCTGTAGCATTTCCTGGTCTTGTTGAGCACGATTCTTCGTCATCCTAAAAGATTTATGTAGAAATTGAAAGTTTGATTAAAAATTAAAACAATACTTATTTGACCACAAAGAAACATGATAGGCGAAATACGAAACACATTCAGCCGACCAGATGTATAAACCAATTTAAGTTCCTCGTGAAAGGCGTAGACCAACAACCAAGCTCAAAAAACCAATAAAAGAAAAAGAATTGCAGTATGGCGGTGAAGATATGTATTTCAACTATGCTGGCAATGGCTCGAAGTTCAATGTTCAGAAGTAAACCTGCGCTAATCTTCTTCCCAAGATTCTCTTTCCTTTTCGTGCGAAAATACTGAAATGATTTGATTAAATAATCAAACCTCACGAAAACCCTCGCCAATATACCTCACTGGATCTCGAGTACCCTTCCCCCCTCCCTTCAGAATCAACCATACATACAAATTATATGGAATGATGGAAATGCCTTGAAGCGAATTCAACCTTGTGGATACTCTCCCTAATATGGAGCCGACTCTTCGCCACTACTCTACCTAGAGGGTTGCCATTGGTTGGCCTTTTTCAGATTAGCGGAGTCCATGCTGAGGGGAAAAACATATCGAAAATCCAAGCAAAAAAAATTATCTTATTGCATTTTTTCGATGTCGCAGATGATTCATAGAAGGACAATTGACTTTTCATGCAATAGATTTGTTCCTGGATGGTGACGACCCTTTTCTTCCCCGAGCCGTAATAATTGAGTGGTAATATTTTCGCCAGTAAACTATTGTTAGTGTTCCTATTGGATGATTTCGTAGTTCAAAAAATAAGCCAATAATATCAATCTAGGGTGCGCCACTCATCGGAATCTTCCATCGGCCCCAGCAGCGCGCTGCTCAGTCTCGTGCCTCACGCCCCACGATGGACTCCGAGCCAAAAGCCTTTGTGAATTGGCAAAAAGTCCAGGAAATTCTTGCAAAGGAGATTACTGCAGGAGTTTCCTCTGCCTTGTATGAGAAACCATGATCCCAGTGTCTTCTATATACCGCTGAGCATTCTCTTATTGTGTTGTTAGGCTTTTCAATTCGAAAGGGGCACTCCTTACTTCAGCTGGAGACATAAAGAACGAACATATCATAAGCGCATTGACGGCCAATATATGGCAGTCTTATGCAGACACTCAAAAGAAATTAAATTTCATGTTAATACTGTGCGAGGTAGAACATATTCATTGCTGCCATTGAACAGATTTGACAGCAACATGCATCAGGACGGGAAATTGGGAGTGGCTGGAGTTGGCGCTTTTCGAATTTGTATGTACTCGAACGATTTCAAGTATCCACTTGGTTTATTAAAAGCAAAGGTACCGCATATCACACAAAATGTCAACATTCGGATGACTGACTGAGCAAAATATGTTTTGCTGCTATCAGATTGAGAGAGTCGTAGCAAAGCTAGATAAGCCATTAAGTTCTGTATATTGATGATTTTATTGTGGATGCTGAGTGGAGACGATTCGAAACTGTAAATGGAGAGCTGTTACCGTTTGTAATGGATATTCTGCTCATTAGTTGAAAACGCCGCGTCGTAGTAGCCAGTCGTATATGTTAAATATATTATTAATATAAACTAAATGTCTATTGTTTGTCAAGTAGCTTTCATATGGTAGGAAGTTATGACGATATTATATACGGCACATATGTACACACGCGCGCATGGATATGTCATACGCACAGCGATGTAAACTTTCATGTAAGCACATTTTTGGACTAAGCGATAAAATGTGCACCAATACACGATTGATACGCTATGTGATATCAGTTGACAGCATTGATGTACATAGCGTGTGTGTGCATTTGGAAAATGATGGCTGCGCAGTTGTACTGTGTAGCTTTAACCATGGCGCAGCCGGCGCAAAAATCGTACGATATACTTGCTGCGCATTGCACAGCACATGAGTATGACCATATTGAGCAAATTAATTTATAAATTTGATTCATTACATCCGTCTTACCAACGCATGCTGCCTGCTATGTGGCAAAGCACGTACGTCAATGGCTACCACAATGAGGCTACTTACATTGATCATCATCTGCACAACCTTGACGACTCAAGCAGAACATAGGTGCTAAATCAACGTTTTTGCCTCAAGGTCGAGTGTCTGTTTATATGCAGCCATCATCTTTTCTGCTAGTGATGTATCTAATCTGCGGTTTACTCTGTTGCAGAGTAGACATTCCTGTATTCATCTTCATCATCAAGATCAGGAAAGTATCTGACCATGATCTTCTTCAACGCCCTCGTAATAGCACGTGCTCCATTTGGCATAAATGGGTTGCCAGATGCTGACCCCTTATTATAGGCCTGAAAATAGTCGTAAGATGTATATTTTGGTGGATTTTAACATTATCGTAAATGATATTGAGTACACAGAGACGAGCATCATTATGTCATTACCACGTGAGTAAGTAGAGTCCTGTATACGATTGTAGCCGATCTGTTATATACGAAAGGAAAAGTGTTGAAGATAAGATTGAGATTATTGCGGTGCAGTACCGATACCTGTTGTCCTTATTTCCAACGGCATGAAACACTATCAAGACCGAAGCAAATACACATTTGTTAGTATACCGGGAAGGATTAAAAGAGAGAATCAGAGAGAGAGGGGGGGGGGAGGGGTAAGGGGGGAAGTCGAGACACGTAGTCGTTGAAAGTTTTATTTTTGTGTCTTTGGAAAAGGCGATCATGAGAGGGCTCTCTATATGGCCAATTTTATGATTCACGATCCCCTTCATTTCGTCTTCCTCGCACCTGCGTGGGCATTGCCTCCCCAGTAGGAGTTGACAGGAACGTTCATGACACGATAATCCTCAGCATTTGCACCTTTGTGCGAATAAATAACGGAATATATTGGTAAGCGGAAAGGCGTGTTTGTACTTAAATCTGTATGAATGAATGTGTGGAATCAAGAGGGGGGTGGGGGGGACATCCCGTTATCGCACCGCATTGGCCCTCGATTGGAGCTCTGCCACCGATTCCAACAATTTTATGGCCTTTGCCACCCTATAAGCAGCACAATCATCATTTTATCGTCATCTTGGTTATTCCCATCGTCCAGAAGCAGCGATGGACATCATGAATGGTGTATGTGTGTGTGTGTGTGTGTGTGTGTGTGTGTGCGTGTGTGCAACCTGTGGCACCGAAATGCAGGCCGTTTCAATACCAATTGATTTGTCGTAATGCCAAGCAAGCCCATCTCCAACCTATAGTAATAATTAATAATAAGATGTGCTCAATCACGCGACCGTACACAAATCAGTAAACAGATACGAGATCATACAACTTTGGCACAGAGAGAGAGAGAACCCGCTCTCCATGCGGAATCAACGCTGCTTTTCGGAGACTTGATCTCAGGACTTCCAATCATCATGCCCACGTTTATTCAGTGAAGATAATATATATCTAAATATATATATCTAAATATATATATATATATATATATATATATATATTATTAATATGTATATATACATACCTCGTTCTCATGTCGGTAAGTCATAACCGCTGCAATACCGTACACGTGCTGATGAATGTTTCACACACATCAAGTAGCTTTTATTGCTATCAGAGGAAGCTAACAGCTCATACGAATCATGGTATTCTTAAAAAAATTATCGCCATCTTCACGTGTGTCACCATTCCACTTCCACAACGTTCAGTATCATCATCGTCTCCACCACCGGCAGCAGCATTATAACGTTGTCGTCATTCATCTGCAGCACACAATTAGAGGCAGCTTGCAACCTGCTCGATCCCAGAAATAGAGAAGCACCGCACAACCTCAGGATTTCCCTGCGAAAGGTGTTTTGACCCATTGAGTAGTAGTAGTCGCGCCATTGCACAATTTGTTGGTGAAAGACACGGGATTGCGACACATTCGTTTGCACATGAAAACTACTATGTATGAGACCAATCAATCACCTGAAGGAGCAGGCAGCGCAACCAGCGGATCGCTGATGGCTGTACGTGAGATGTAGAGAAAGAAGAGAATCAGGGAGGAGGAAGAAGAAGGCGGGGGGGAGGATGGAGTGAGATGGTAGTAGAAACGTGTCTCAAGCACCAAAGACTTGATGCACCGAAATGCTGCTAAGAGGATGGTATTGATTGAATGTCTTACATTACATCATGTGTTATTGTTATTGTTGTTGTTGTTGTTGTTGTTGTTGCTTGTGGTAAGTGTTTAATGCAAACACCATGGAAACAAAGGCTCCGCTTAGCGTTTTGCCGGTGCGGGACCGGGCAAAGATGCCGTTTTCATCGTCTTCGCCGCCTTCGCCGCTGCCATTTCCTTCGCCGTGCTTGTGCTCGTCTGTCGTGTTTGGCCCTGTCGCCTTCATCGCTGTGTGATTGTAGCTTGGAGGCGGTGCCCATTGCTTATCGATCCCAAGATCACACGGATTCTATGGAAAGACACCGTTGATAGGCAAGAGAGCAAGATGAGATCGACGACGGCGGAGATTGTCTAGTTGACTATTGAGCACATCCATACGCTGCTGGCGCATTTATTGCACGATGACTTCTCGAGAGAAGTAGTAGTAGTAGTAGTAGTAGTAGTAGTATCTGGCTGTCCGCGTATGATTCCAAAACATTCTATGTTTTGTCGAATCGTTGTGGATTTTCATCATGTAATGCACTGTTGTCACACCATTTATTTATTCATCATTTACTCGAGGCTACTACCTACCTGAAAGGGTAAGCATTCTCTATCCCAGCGATGTAGACAGTACAGGGCCATAACTTTGCTGCTGCTGCTGCTGCTTAGAATCATAAAACGAAGGGGAGATAGTAGAAGGTAGTATTGTGTTTGTATATAACACACACAAACACACACATGTATATATATATATATATATATATATATATGCATTCGGCAATGGTCCTCCTGTCGGTGTTTATCGCTGCACAACACGACGAAGGCAGGCAGATAGGTGATGGGGACAAATCGGTGGTTGGGAAACAGCAAGGGGGAAGCAGCAGTCTAAAAATGGCCCCTCGCCGAATTAATCAGAAGGAAAGACAAGGAAATATTGCGAAAAGTCTGCAGCAACGTTGCTTGCAGTAGACCTGGTGTTCGGTATTCCGTGTGATGACGAGGATGATGATGCTAGCGAAGCAGATACAGATGGAGATGATGTAGTAGTAGGCTTCCAAGCTGCAGATGCTGGAACAGGAGGGGGAGGGGGGGGAGAAGAATCGACACTACCAGCAGAAGTCCCTGTTCGTGATACTGCTGGAGCAGTAATATTTCTGGGTTGTTGTTGTTGTTGTTGTTGTCTTGTGCTGGTTCCTTCGGGTAGTATCGCCCCTCTGCTGCTGCCATTTTCTTGAGGGCAAGGAGCCATGTTCTTTGTGTCATTCTTGCTATTGTTACTGTTCTCGCTCACATGCCCATTTGCTTCCCTGTTCTTCTCCTTCTTGTCGGTTTCTGGGCAATTGTCGCTGGTCTGCAGCGGGCTCTGCTTCAGCCCCTTTCTGCTATCAGCCTCGTAGCCGATGTCGTCATCTGTTGCACTCCCTCCGAAATACAGCTCCCACGTATATCGTTGCTTCAAACCAGCGATCTAAAATATTATATATGTGATATATATATATATATATATATATATATATATATAATATGTATATGAATATGTTTTTGTGTGTATCATGAGATGCAGCAGCCACATCAACTGAAGGAGAGCATTAGAATCGTCCATTCCATCTGTGTTTGCAAGCGTGGCTGCTCTCCACAAGCAACGATTGGCAGCATCATCCATACATCGATATCTTTGCTGATGATGAGCGCCCTGGTCTTCTTCTCACCTCTTTCTCTAGGATGTGCCCGAACCACGGCGAAACACACTTTTCCCCCAGGAAAATAGGATACCTGGCAGATGATTTTTAAGTTGTCGCTTACGCTGCCTTGCTATGACTGTGATGATGTGCGAGATTTGCCATCATATTTGCAGCAGTAGCAGCTGACATACCGTCCTTGCTCGGTCACTAGATCTGGGTGGCCCTTCTCGAGAGAAAAGCTCTCGATTCGCCGCCATCGTCGTGCATTCAGCCGTGCACAGGCCTTAATCCCCCGGGATATATCATGTCGATTACAGATACCCTATATTTATTATTATTATTATTATTATTATTATTATTATACTGTTGTTGTTGTTGTTGCTTCTGCTGCTGCTGCTCGATAGGATAGTTTTCTTGACCACACTAAGCTTAGTATATGAATGATGACGATGTTTGGGCGTTCTGGTTTGTGGCCTCAAAGGCACCGAGACAGCAGGGGCAAGACACAGCCAGCTGTTATTTTCAGAAGATGGTTCGAAAATAGTTTGCAGAGAATAAATCTACAGATGTTGTCGTGGTCACTCATCACCGTGGAACCGTCATCGAAGAGGACTTCTGCCTGCTGTGCACAGTGTGTTTTCGTGTCGCGCGCAATCCCATATCTCCCTCTCGGGACTGCTGAAGAATGGCTGGTGGCACGTCTCTCTAGTCTTCTAGAAGTGGCAACGACCATCAGCACCCTCTTGTATGCACATCTGCAGCAGCAGCAGCAGCAGAACACATCAACTTGTCAGTCGTCGGTGCAGCTTAATATGATGAGCACTGCAAGGCTCTGGATATTATTCAATGACTAGGAAGCAGGGGGGGGTAGAAAGAGAGAGGGAGAGAGGAGGAGGTGGTGGAGGAGGAGGAGAAGGAGGGAGATATCCATTGGACATAAGAATACAAAGGCGGGGGAGACGCATGCTTAGAGAGAGGCGTCGGTTCGTCATGACTCTACCAATTACTCTCACCTTTTCCCTACATGCGTTGGCGTCTTGAATTGGCATTTCATGTAAGAGTCGGCTGCTCGTGCTGTTCGCATCTTTCAGTATCAAATTCAGAGGAGGATAACGCTGAGGGTCGATGCTTTAGTGTAGGCATGCGCCAACTTCCACAGAAGCAAATAGGGTAGAAGAGATTAGGGAATCATCTTGTAAAAAGCGTTCCATACCTTTTTGCATGCTCCTTCAAAGCTAGCGGTTTGTTCACGAGACAATTTCAATGCAGCTGCAGCCTCCCGAATCTCGTCCAGGTCTGCTGTGGCTAAGAACTCACAGTCGTAGCCGCTGACCCCCCCCAATGGTGGTGTTGATATTATAGGTGGTCCGGATTGTTTAGCTTCATCCAAAAAAATAATTTGGGATGCAGGGTAATAGACTATTACTACTACTACTAGCACTACTCACTTCTCGATAATACGTCGCGTGATCTCATCTCCACTCCCGTCATCACTCTGTCAGTTAGACAATATTGCGATGAGAATACTTCTCATATTGGTCTTCTCTATTACCTTAAAACTGGCCTCGATTAGAAGCTTCTTCATCAAGGCAACGTCACCCTCAAGCTCAGAGTCGGCTATATTTGTGGTAGCTGCGGTGAATCTGCTGGCGTCTTTATTGTCATATAGTTTATGCCAGCACGCACACTGTAAGACTGATCGTTGGAGCATGCAAATTGAAAAAAGAGACGGCGACACCAACTAGGTGATTTAATAGCTTCACCAACAGTTTCAGTCAAACATTTTCATTGCTCTACCAGATTCTATCTACTACATGTGAAAACCAACGCTGTCGGCGCGATTAATGAGCAATAGCAACCACTCTACCTTGATCCTTCTTCTTCTCCCCTTTACTATACATCATGAAGACCAGTTTGCCTTGTTTTACGCTTAAAGCAAGGTCAATGCATGGCACTAGCTCCTCCGTCGCTTACACGATGATCGGAGGAGGGACTGCGTTTCCGAAAGTAGCACGGTGATGTCTCCTGACAAAAACTGCATGTCGCAGGATGATTTCACCGGCCGTTTTTGCCATTTTTTGCCCGGAGTCATTTCGCGATTTTCGTCATGCGTCTTCAGTCCCCAGGCCATTTTCTGGTGACGCGACAACAAGCACTCACACCAGTCACCAGTCTGATTTCGTGACAGAAGCCTTGAGTTAAGAACCTGCGACAAGGTAAAATTAGGTGGTCTAGGAATGAACAGCAAGCCTTCTGTGTTTCCCGTACCCACGGACAGAGAAGACAAATCTGACACGCCGATCGTACCTGTATGGAGAGCGGGAAGGTGCGTGGGAGGGACGGGGGTTAGTGGGAGGGAAAATATAGATAATACCATAGATGAATGAGAAAAAATGAGGTGAATACTATCTCACGGTGTGGAGGAGAGCAATGTATTATTTTCGAAATTTCCTTGAGCCGCCCTCTTATTGGAAGCAACACAGCTATTACTACGGAAGAAGCATGAGAGTATCGTCACTCTTTGATAGTTTTTTTGGTCGATTTGGAGCAGAATGATACTAAAGGCGATCGGCCTAATGAGCCTTCCGAGTCTTCGTCAACCGCGACGGACGGGAAAGTCACTCTAAAGGTAGTGGCATGACTTTTTCGATAATGCTACGTCTCGATGCAAACGGTGGAAGGAGAAGAATGGTCGTTATTCGCAAATATGTATTCTTACAACTGATCGAATAGGTAAAGACTTTGGGGGGCGGAAATCATGAAATTCAAGTGGATGCGAAGGTGCCTGATCGCCAAATAAATAGCCTACGTGCATCCTTCTTCCTTATGAAGCCATTGTTTTACTGCCATGGAAGCAGCATACGACTCCGCCGTCATCCACGATGTAACTTGGGCTATTATATGGCACTGAGCTACAAGTTGTGTTGTGTATTCTGTTGTGTTCTGATTATGTGGTCTCATCATTATTCTCATACTACTGTCATGTATCATCAGTGCCCCATCCCTACTCTGAAGCAAATCGTGGCTGAGAAAACAAACGTTCCAGTCGAAAACCAGCGGATAATATTCCACGGCAAGGTTATTCACAAAGGAGGAGATGACTATTTAAAAGCAAACGGACCGGGAGATATTCCCCACTAATTTCACGGGGGGGGGGGGGGGGGCGGGGGCTGCCTGGGAGATTCAGCAGCATTTGGAATAACGACACTTTGTGCTTTAAGTGCTAAATGCTGCTTTGGTACTCGTCGGTGCTCGTAGGTCTTAAAGGATGACAAGGACATCTCATCGTATGGCATGGTAGACGGCAACGCTCTCCATGTGGTTCGAAGGCCCCCCCCTCGGGCTCGTAACGGCACAACGCCAGCATCCTCGCAGCAAGGGCCCCAGTCGGGAGCACAGAACGGGGGGCAGACGTCTTCATTCACATCATCCAACAACGGGTCTCATAGCGTGATGATGGGCACGACTATTGCCGTCCCTGATGGCCAGGTCTTGTCTACACTGATGTTGCCTCACATTAATATACGCCGCATACTATTTGAACGCTCACAAATAACATTATGGAAAAAAAATAGTATTAACATGTTTCCACATATCCTACTATCTAGGCCCTCCCTGACCTTGGACAAATATTTTCGAACGTTCTTTCTTCTCTTGGCCCAGCACTGCAGCAGGCTGGTGGAGTTCTGAGTCGGGGAGCAGGAGGAGGAGGAGGAGGGGTGGGGATAGGGCAAACACCATCTTCGTCGTCCTCCTCATCGTCATCATCATCATCATCATCATCATCATCATCATCTAACTCCTTCTCCAACAACAACAACAACTTAAACTTCTCTACCTGGGAATCTGGATCTGCGGGGTTTTCGGGAGGTGGAGGAGGAATGTCCTCATCTCAGCAGCAGGGGGGTGTATTGAGCGGCCCCCCCCCTCTCACGCCATTCCGCCAGCCTTCGCAACAGGACATCTTGGCAGCGCTCAGGGTGATTTCCACGGTGATTGCGAGAGGCGAGGCAGCTCCGATCGATGCAAAAGAGAGCAGCGCGACAGCAGCACAGGACCAAAAGGATGCCCCTCCTCCTACTTCTTCATCATCAGGGGATTCGAACGAGTTTAAAGGGGCTGTTCGGGTGCTGCAAAGGGTGGGTGATGTTCCCCGTGTTTGTATGTGTTTGTAGTGCGCGGCAACAGCAGCATAGAAAACAAGCTAGTAGTCTCTTCCATCACCCCGTGTCGTTCCTATTAATGCAATCTATATCATCCACAAAATGAAGAAGATGACGACGACTGTATTGTCTTTATATCTACTAGACGATCACAGTCTTCACCGAGCTGCTACCGTTGTCGCGGCGGCTAGAAGAGGCCCTGGGAGCAGCAGCACAACTACAGCAGCACGATTCAAAAACGAATGACAACGCAGAAGAATTAAATCGCCTTTCTAGGACAGTAGGGGTCAGTAGTGGGACACCATTAAATGAGTAGGGGGAATGCATAGTAGGAAAAAATTCAGGTGGGGGTGGCGGTGGGGTAAGTTAAGTTGTGGAAAGGAGATCGAGGCACTGGCAACTTGTCGTCATTCTTACAACAACAAATCACTTGTCATTCTTGCTGTCTCCGATTCACTCACAACAACGGAGTGTAGCTACATGTCAACATGCATGCACATTAAATGTATTATATATATATATATATATATATATATATATATATATATTTGTACGATGTGTCGTGTGCGCAGACCGCAATGCGAAGGCTAGGTCCTGTTTTCACTCACACTGGAAGGCTCCTAAGCTCAGTCAACTTGGCTGCCAACCCCCCTGACCTTTCGACTCGCATTCCTAATTTCTCTGGGGTTCCGCACACAGCCACAGGGTAAGTAAGAGTAAGCAAGCTTCGTGTTATCATAGTAGCCGTGCACCGCTTAAATCCAGCAATTCTCCTGAAGATTCGGCATCTTATCTACCTCTTACAACGTGTTGTTTGGCTCTAACTACTACATACACATAATAACGATAATGATGATTATTATTGTTGTTGTTGTTATCTATCCCCCCCCCTGTTCTTCTCGCAGTGCGACGATTCACATCCAGACTACTACCAGCAACATAGGACCATCCTCTGCGGCTGCTGATACAACAACAACAACTACTACTACTACTACTACTGCTGCTGCAAGCGGGACTCCAAATACGACGACGACATCTGCACCAGATGCCTCAAATGCTCAGCCGGGAGCATCATCATCATCATCATCATCAACAACAACAATAGCAACAACAACAATGAATCATGGTGGTGGAATAGGAGGAGCAGCAGCAGGAGGAGGAGGAGGAGGAGGAGGAAGACGAATGGGAGGTGCAAATGCACCCAACCCCGCCCTATTGGTTAGTCGACCTTCATTTAGTTAGCAGACCTTCATGCATGCATGTCATGCAGCAGAACGCTTGTTCAGACACACAACCCACAAGCACACACTCTTCATTTCACACACGAACTACTCGTTACTCTATAATTCCAAATCATCAGTAACCCTCCTTTTTTATGTTGGAAGTTGTGCCTCCTGCTGCTACTGCTGCTGCTGCTGCTTCCACCGCCACCACCACCCTCCCTCTGCCCTCCCCCCCCCCCAAATATCTAACCACCACATCCCTCCCCCCATCCGATCCAGATGGCGCAAATGGGGCCATTGCTAAGTCAGATGGGACCCCTCGTCTCGTCCATGCTTTCCGGTGGCAGTGGAGCCGGTAGTCGGGGGGGGGGCGGAGGAGGAGGAGGAGGAGGCAACGTCGGGGTCCACATCGGAGCATCAAGAAGCAACTCCAACGCAAGTAGTGCGGGTAGTAGCAGCAGCATGAGTGGGACTAATAGCAATACAGCACCATCTTCAGGAGAAGGGGGAGGAGGAGGAGGAGCAGCAGCAGCAGCAGCAGCAGCAGCATCTGGTGGCTCTAGCTCTAGCGACGTCCCACCTTTCTCCTCGTCAGGAGGCCGAGGAGGGAGGGGCAGGGGAGGGGGGGGAGGAAGGGGAGCTGCTACCCCTCCGATTGATATCTCTGGCCTAATGGGTAGGAAGTGTTGTAGTAGAGTCAGTGGGTGAATAGTGGGTGAGTGAGTGTGTGTGTGTGTGCGTTTGTGTGTGCGTTTGTGTGTGCGTTTCGTCTTCCTTTGGTTGCATACCAACTACAAAGACAGCTTATATCAGAGCAGAGCTACTTTTGTTTTATGGGAGAGTCTTAGTAGATGACGATGATGATGATGATGATGATGATGATGACGATGATGATGACGATGAAAACTACAATTCTCATCACAGCGTCTTCTCGATGATAATGATGCTCTCCCCCTCCCCTTCCACCACAGGTGGGCTATTGGGTTCTTTATCTCAAGGCCGAGGAGGAGGAGGAAGGGGTGGGGGGGGGGCAGGAGTCCCTCCTGGGATGGCACAGATGCTGAATATGATGGGTGGCAAACACACTTCTTTCATTTCATATTATGCCAATAAGAATACACCTCTTTCTTCTTTAAAGTGTAAAAACATGCTAATACGGCGACCTGCTCAGGCCCCATGCTCTCATCCCTGGGCCGCGGAGGACGTGGAGGAGGAAGAGGAGGAAGAGGGGGGGGCAGCAGTAGCAGTAGTAGTCAAGGAGGAGCGGCTGCTGCTGCTGGGGGGGGGTTGGGAGGATTACTCTCCATGGTGGGGCCAATGCTTAGCGGCATGACGGGAGGAAGGGGGATGGGTGGGAGAGGCAGAGGAATGGGGGGAGCGGGGGGCATTGGGGGTCTTCTCCAGATGGTGAGTAGCATCTTGCCAGGGGTTCTTGGGCCTCAGGCCCTCTCCATGCCCATCGGAACATTGCTGGAACAGGTACAGCAAGTAGTAGTAGTAGTACTAGCAGTAGTAGTAGTGGATGAATCAATGATAATAATAATAATGATGATGATGATGATGATGATATTAAATGGAGTGAGGAGGAGGATGCATAGAGGCTGGTGCGAAGAGAGGTCGAAGAGAGATTTCTCCCCCTTGATCATCATCGTCATTATCACGACAACGACTTCTACTACTACTACTACTACTACTACTACTACTACCAAGATATCACAGGGAGCTGTAGAGTCCCTACGAGAAGACGTTACTGGAAGGTGCTGATGTTTCTCTACCTAGTCGTCTTTCTTTCTTCGTCTGCTGCTGCTGTACTGCCAGAAACAACAACAACAACTACTACAACAACAGCAGCAGCAACAATTACGACCGAATTCTTCCCCCCCTCCCTCAGGAATGCAATGCGTTCTAAGAATGAGAGGAGCGTGTTTGTTGCCCGTGCCATAGCGAGAAGAACCGTGTTTTGATCTTTGAGAGCCGCCCCAAATCAACGATGTTTGCTAAATAGTAAATCTCACTGATGTCACTAATGCGGCGTGTTGTTATTACTACTACTACTACTATTCGAAAACAGGCTCTTTGTGGCCTTTTTGCAGCTGAACGTAACACAAGCCATGGCGCTGCTACGAGGGTTGGTGGTGTTCGCGATGCTGATGATGATGATGATGATGATGATGATGATGATCATGTGTCATATTTTCTTTTTCCCTCTGCTTCTTCTTTTCCACCGCAATCGGGTACTACTACGATAAATGAACCACTGCTACTCTCCTGGCCAATAACAATGCATGTTCTTCAGTGATCCAGCACCTCTCAACGCTATCTGCTCGGACCTAAAGGCAGCCGCCAAAGATCTCATTCGAGGACGGAGGAAAAGCCATGAGGAGGGGGAGGAGAAGGACGAGGAGGACGACGAAGAGGTCACACACACACACACACACACACACACACACACACAGACACAGACAGACAGACAGAGAGAGAGAGAGAGAGAGAGAGAGAGAGAGAGAAAACATGAACAGTACATCCACACAAAGACAGGTATATACCACCACATATGATTGTTGTTACTCATGCAGTAGCAATGCGTCATCAACCTGATCACCAACCTCATCATCATCATCATCATCATATCTATCAAATACGACATCAGAGCACGAGAGAGGCCAGAGCTGAAGCTGCTGCTAGCGTGGCGAAGTCGTTATTAGGTACCATCGGGAGTCCTTAGCCATCGTAAAGCGCATCATACCCTGTCTTCATCATCTTCCTCCTCCTCCTCTTCTTCTTCTTCTTCATCTAATTCTCGACACTTCTGCTGCCAGAATCACTCGTGCTTGATGATGATGATTTTGAGGAAGGAAAGGTAATAATAAAGCTATGAGTTTGTAGTGGTGGTGGCAGTGGTGATGAGGATGGTGAGGATGATGATGACGATGTATAGCAGCAGCAGCAGCAGCAGCAGCAAAACCATCGGCATGGGATTGGGCAGGAAAAAAGGGCCGAGCCGCGATGGAATCAATCTCCTCCTCCTCCTCCTCCTCATCATCATCATCATCATTATCCTCACACACACACACACACACACACACAAACACACTCTCTCTCTCTCTCTCTCTCTTTCTCTCTTTCTCTCTCCCTCTCCTCTCCCTTAAAATCGTCGCCATCATTGTCGTCTTCGTCGTCGTCAATAAGGATCCTCGAGAATACTGTCTGGAGGGACTGACGGCTACGATTTCGGGCATCCTGGAGGCGTTGGTGGGGTCTGAAGCCCTGCCACCACCGCAGTTTGGCCCTGATTTGATGAGGTTTGTGGTAGATGAGATGATGCGAGAGATGATATGTGAATCAATCAATGAACACTACAACGACCGGCGTGTGTCAATTTTATAGTATTCTTTGATTTATTCCTGAAATTCGTTGATCTTTCTGGCCATGCCACGCCTCCTCCTCCTCCCAACGTGATGATCACAATGCAACACCATCTTTCGTCTGATTCACCTCATGAACGATCGCATTCCCAACATATTCTGATTGGCTGCTTGGCTTATTGCGCAAGGAAAGAAAGATCTATAGGACTACTACTACTACAACTACTACTACTACCGCATTGTGATGGGGCTGTCACTTACTTCACTCTTGTGTTTTGTTTGTTGTCGTTGCGTATAGGCGAGCGAAGAAGGGCGCGGGTCGCTTCTTCCTGCAGCTGGAACAGTGCTTAAAGTAATGAATTTTATGCACGACTTTGGCAAGCAAGCGCGCACACACACACACACACACACACAAACACAAGTACACACTAATGACGAAAACATTTGACAATGCTAATCAATCAGGACATGTTGCCATTATTATCATTTATCATCACCATCACCACCACCATCATCATCATCATCATTATCATCCCGACATAAAGTAGGAATAGTGCTGATGATACTGACAATATGTTTGCGTGTGTGTGTGTGTGTGTGTGTGTGTGTGTGTGTGTGTGCCGCACGCGCGCGTCTTCTAGAAACGGCGAGGCCGGTGTAAAGCGAGTGATTTGTGTGTCAGCCACCAATTATCTTGCAGGCGATGGAGAACTAGGTAGCGTTAGTAGTAAGAGTAGAAGAAGTAGTAGTAGTAGTAAATAGTCGTACCTAGTGATTGTGGTAGTAGTAGTAGTAAGTACAGTAGCAGTCGTTGTTGTAGTAGTAGTTGTAGTAAGGAGCAAGAAGAGGGGTGGGTCCTCGGATCGGTATATCGACTGTATGGAGCTCATAGGTCTGCATAATCGGTATATACTGTGAGGGGCGCCAGTAGTGCAAGTAACATGATAAGAATGTGATGCTAACTCCCCCCCCTCTCCTCCCCCCCCCCAGGAGATGCAGCAGCGTTGGTGTCCAACTTCATATCGAGGGTGTTGCAGGTACGCTGAGGGTAGACTCGGCTTCTACACACTGATCCCCCCCCCCCGCCCGCCGAATTGCATGTGATTTTAATTTTTGACGGTATTATTCAAATTGTGGTGAGTTTCACTTGACCCTGTTGCCCCCCTTCTCCGTCTGCTATCTGTCGCAAATGACAACGACGATAACTCTCCTCCATCATCATCATCCTCATCATCATCATCATCAATATCATCATCATCTTCATCATCATCACCATCATTATCGTCATCTCCCAGCAAGGGGTAGGTAGCATAATGGCCGCTGCTCGAGAGGAAGAGCAGGGAGAGGGGACGAGCGATGCCGCTGATGGCAAGAACAATGGTAGTAAGCTGCTAATACTACTCCGCTTCTCCCTGACAGGGAGGAGGAGGAGGAGGAGGAAGATTTGTGGCAGTACATAACATATATGAATCATCATCTCAAAACATAACATCATTCCTTCCCTCTCCCCGTCACAACGAAGATAGAGAGGAATCATAGCTTTGGTGCATATTTGAATGCGTGAAATCCGCCACCCCCCTCCCCTTGCTCTGGATTTCGAATCAGGTACTAATGAAAAACACTATGAGACCGCCCCTCGCCCAGCGTCGACGCCATCGTCATCGTCGTCATCGTCGCGTTCCGGGTGGATGGAGCATCTGAGCCCTGATGAAAGGAAGGTGTGTGTGTGTGTGTGTGTGTGTGTGTGTGTCAAAATTAGTAGTAGTAGCAATGAAAAGTGATTGTCCTAAGTAACGCTTCAATATGTGAGAGGCGATGGAGGAGGGGGTGGGGTTGGACGTCGCTCTTGTTCTCGCCCGCCCACTTACCCGTTTCCTCCTCCTTATGTCATCACTGCGTTTGCTTTTGATGATGATGTGCGCGCGTGCGTACCGTCTCGATCTGCGCCTTACCCAGTAATAGCATCATAAAGACGACAAAATTTTCTTTATCATCATCGTCACCGTCATCTTCATCGTCATCATTGTCATCATCGTCATCATCGTCATCATTGCCATCAGCAATGGTCGCGGGTGATTTCACGCGACGTCAAACGCCAGCAATCCGCAAGACCAAGGTCACATAGCAGGTAATGACAACGATAGAGTAGTATTTAATTTACTCTAGAAGCAAATCGCTGAATTGTTTTACCAAGCACCGATCGATTAATTGTTGGTTATTTGATTCATTGCATTGATTGTCTCCCAGAGCGTATGAATCTGGGGGGCCAAACGCCAAGCGTCGAAGAGTAGGAGGCGGAAGAAGAGGAGGAGAGGCTGCAGCGGAGAGGTTGAAAACAAATTGAATGACAATCCAGGATCGATCGTGTATTATCATAGGTAGGACGCTAAGAATCTTCTGCTTTTCGTATCAATTAGAAAGTCAAACGGGGATGTACAAGCATCGTCGCACGACACAAGTGGCAGTGGCTCCACCGATCTGCCGTTCGGGGGGCGGGCACGCAAGGATAGACCTGATTCTCACTGAGAAATCAAAGCTCAAAATACATGACGTTTTTCCCGCTGAACTCGGAGTGCATGCTCTAGATATCATGCAGTACGCAATACATACACTTTGTTCCTCAGCATCGAAAACGGACATGAATGTGCTATCGTGTGTATTTTTCACGTTCGTACACATGTATGAGTGTATGCATCTTTCTCTTTCCGGTCCCGATATCTTGAATGAGCCGTCAGACAAAACAAACATGTATACAATATGTGTTGATTGCCCATGTGGTACATCGCTTGTTGCCACAACTCTGCTGCAGCGCAATAGACACAAGAAATGCAAACACATCTAGACATGTAGGCGGCCCCAGTGTTGCACAGCACTCAGCACTTCCTGAGGCTGTCCCATTTCGTTTGCACACGCTACAGCTGCGATACAGATACGATGCACACAGCCATGCACAGTCATGCGCCAATAAATAACTGTGTCTGTTGTCAGCTCAATGAGGAACACATCGAGCTGTTTCTATATAATATCGCATGACAGTCTCTACACACATCTAGACATGTTTGCATTCAGCAAGCTAGATTGTCATCATGCATGACATCACATTAGAGCATAGCAGCTATTACTAGGTTGTTGTACACATGACTAGAGGAGTATAACAAAATCATGATGTAAAAACGCACTACGAAGCTGTGTTCTACATCAGTTCACATGGTGACGTGCCTAGTTCAGGTACGCATTTGCTGTCACAACAAGCTTGCATGGCTTGTATGTATGACGTGACAGTGCCAAGAGAAGTACGTGTGTCGTGTCATGTCGGATAACAGCATACTACTTGCCTAAGACAGTGGGTCAACTCTCACATATGCTTACTTCATGTCCACTCTTTAGACCGCATATTATATCGTGGACACCGAAATGCATCGACCGTTGGCATGCGAAGTTTCTGGAACAAAAATTCGAGGAGAACACAAGGAAAACTGACACCCGGCAACATGAAGGTTACGTGTTTGTGCACGTCTCCCATGTGGTTCTTGCTCATGTAGTTTGCATCAATACTTCTTCCAATGTTCAATGTTCAATGTTCAATGTTGGATGAGGTCCATCTTTCCCACCCGGGCAGCAAATGGGATGACCGGAATGGCAATCGCCGCAACCATTGAATCGCCGTGGACAACGCTCTGCAAGCAAGCGATCGCATTGCACGTTGCATGTGCTGGGCCACAGCGGTGAGTTCGCCATGCATCGCGCTGCCTCAGTGTTTGACACGTTACCGTTCTTTGTCAAGTGAGGGGTGGAGTGACAATGATCGTGACGCAAGCTGCTAGCTGGCATGGATTGGTGCTGTGCGCGCGCACGGGTGAGACAAACTTGTTTGCACGACACAACCAGCATCAGAAGTGCCAGAGCGAACGAGTTATGAATGAAGTTGTGTGCAAAGTGATTCTGACAATCACGGGGGGGGACATGAGAACACAGTCTTTGTCGTGAGTCGCATCCTGGTGTTCACTTCGGAAATCGATCTTTCCTTGGGCGTCAACTTGAATGAAGTGACTCCAATGGAGCAGTTGAAAGAATCATGGAATGTAGCAACTCATCCATACCCTGCTCGTTAGACCGCTAGCGTGGCAAAGGTGGTCGTGCTGCGAATCAGGCGACCTCACATTGCTAGATTGCAAAATTGTCACAGCTTGCCATGCTAATCGATGGGTAATGATGCGCAATTTTAAGTATATATAAGTCAATTTCAATCAGAACGTCGAATGAGCGCAATGTGATGCACGCGAACATCTTATGCTCCAGGTGCTCAATGCAGTGGATGGACCGACACACGGTGTGTCATCATTATATCATGCACGTGCAGTTTTCATCACACATTACTCTGTTTCGTGCAGCCGCCAATAGTGCACACAGCTCGTAGCACGACCATGGACAAATATCATTAGATGCGACGAGGACACACACACATCTAACTACGCACGCACATGTTGTCATCATTGCTTGAAAGTTAGACAAAGACACAGTAATGCAATATATGTAGAATATCTGTCACATTACATGTCTCAACATTAGCGCTGTAGCCACTGCATTGCACAGCTACATAAGGATGACCATTGAACAAATTTAATTGATTAACTACATCCGTCTTACATGTCTATAGTGCTTGCTCAAAAGGACTTGCATTGGCCCTCCAGCTTGCTGGCCCAAAAATATGATCAAAGTTGCCTGTTTGCCCAGATTATTCATTTGTATTGAAAGCATGCGTACCCCTCATTCGCGTGCGTGTTTGCAGTAGCTACCATTATCTCAACAAGTAATCTATGACTGGAAATGATCATTCTTCATCGTGCCGCTCTCCGTTTGGACATCCTGGAGGTGTTCGGGCAACTGATTTACAATGAAAATAAATGCTGGAGATGTATGCGATAAACCCACGTCACATCATTAAACGTGTTAATTCGAACCTATGGTGCATTCATCGAAGCAAGTAACCCTCTCATCGTCAAGCATGAGGATCTTTGACATTGGGTCGAACAAAGCGATTTCGTTTTCAACAATAGCACAACGATTCTTATGATAGAAGTCATCCGTTGCAAACTTACTCTGGAAAAAAATGTGAGAGTTAACAGTAAAAACCATCGCTTATTTGCATAGACAAACCCGCTCTTGCATTGCATCAATCAGAAGTATATTGTTCCTATGTTATCAACCAAAAAATATCAAAAATTATTCCAATGTCAGTTGATATGCCTCCTACTTTCGATCGGTTGCAAGCTCCTCTATTCGTTTCTTCACGTTCTTGTTCACTCCAACAAAAACATGGTGCGGTCCGTTTTTATTCCTCCACAGCCATACCCAGGGCCACACTTCCAATCCTCGCTCGAATTCGGCGACGAGGACTTTCAGGTCTTCCACTTTCGGCTTCCGAATGTAAAGGTCATAATCGGCTACGGTTTGACCTGGAAATCCTCCTTCGGCCCCTTCTGCGAAAGACTCATGTTGCCATCGAACAATCGAGCAAGCCAACGCTCCACTCGTTGCGAACGAAGCGGAGCCCATGAGAATCCTCCGCCACATCGGTTGAGAGAAGGAAACTTGTGGCAGTGGGGACGTCGTCCTTGGACTCCGAAATATCGTCAGCTGGATTCCGAAACCGGATCAGAGCTCCTACGAGTAGGTTCTTCCTACTGAAAATAAAAACACGCGACAACTAGTTTAACATGCAAAGGCTGCAAGATGCCCGGTTGCTTAGCACTCATTCAATGAACCGGTTCTCTTGGAACAACCAGTAAAACACATGGCGTTTTCTCCCTACGACAAACATCTCTACTTTTTGACTTCCATCTAAGTTCCGTCCGAGAAGAGAACAGGACAGGGGGGGGGGAAACCAAACTGTCACCAGACAGGAAGGATCACAGCGGCTGGCACGTAGAAAAGGAGAACTCTAATATCCATCATTTTAGCTCGCAGTCTGCAGGTCGAGGTAACAGAAAGGGGGGCTCGCTGCAGGAAACCTCTAGTTACTGTTCAGACACCTCAATGTATTACGACACACAGAGAAAGCCCGAACTGAGGTAGTAGCTTGTAAATAAGCCTAGAAAGAAGCCTAAGGCCAAGATTGGGCATTTGTGTTTCTGTGACACACTCAATAGCGTATGCCTCGAACTGGCAAAATAAGACGCAAGGTGCATCGAGACTCCTCAGCTGACATACCAATAGATCTCGAGATAGACTTCATCCCTCGAGACAATCCCAAACCAAATTTTCATGCGGAGGGATTTCAGTTTACTGTAATAAATCCAGAGTGGATTGTTCCCATACGAACTGCTCGTTCACGCCCATCTATACCCGCAGCAGAAAATAAGAGATGTGTTTTGCATCTGCTGAAAGCAAGACAGCTCGACAAAGAGAAGGAAAACATGTGTTGGAGCTATGAGCCTAAAGTAAGATCACGTGGGAGTTGCTATTTGCTATTTAATCTTTTATGTTGCTGCTGGGGAAGTTAGGCCAAGGCGTTGTCAGATAGCCTAAATGTATCAAGACAGTATGATGTTGCTCTAAACAAGCCATACGATGCCGCTGCATTCATCGTAGCATGCGCATTATTAAGAATCGTAGGCAAATGCACATTAAAATATATTCTTTGGATTTTGAAGATACGCAAGATACAGTTTTCCAAATAATTATACCTTGTAAATTTGTCTGAATGGCTTGTAAATGCCCAGCGGTAAAGGACGTAACAAGCGCTTGTTGCTTGTTTAGACAGAGCGTTAGCTATCTTACATACAGCGTAAAACAAAGCATGTGCCTATGTATGATATTAATCTGTGCGTGGCTGCATTGATGACAGGCTGCTGTAGTGACGCTACGCGTGCATGGTTAGATCTAGCTAGCTAGAGATAGTGTGATTGCGAAATAGTGTCGCCATGCAGCGATGCCAATGTGGCGCATTGTACAATGTTAGTTAGACAGCACTATTACGTAGTTCATTTTTGCCTAGATTGTGCTAATTGAGATGGAAGCCTAAACATCTACATCTAGATACATGTGTATTTATTATTAATGCAACATGCACGTATACATGCATCATGTGCATGAAGCGAGCTAGCGAGCACTAGAGCACATGCATGAGCTCACATTAACACACATCACACGACACACACGCACATATAGCTAGAGCATTCTCTACAAATGTGTCTAGATGTGCAAAACGTACGCAATAAACAAACACAATCTTATAGCGCTGTAGCCGCTACATACATTGCATGGTCACATTGCTAGATTGGGATGACCATTGAAAAATAGTAATAATTTCATTGTATCCGTCTCATGATGCACACATCATGCCTAGATATGCATGTCTCTCTCTCTCTCTCTCTCTCTCTCTCTCTGTGTGTGTGTGTGTGTGTGTGTGTGCCACAATCGAGCAATTCGCGCTTCATGGAGATTAATATGTAAAGAAATGGTCATCGAAAATGTCACTAAGTTGTAGTTTTAATTTTGACAACTGAAATAAACACTTACAAAAAAGGTTGGATTTATGTTGAATTGCGTTTCTGGTCAACACTGCTTTACATTCTACTGAGCTTTCTTATCAAAATTCAATGATCAAGTATAACGTATACAAAGTAATGCGAGTGTATTTTTGATTCGTGCTTATCTGTAACCAAGAATATTCTTTACCAAAAGTGATATGGGAGGTATCACCTTGAAGAACCAACGCCTCATTAGCCTTCAAATTTCATGAATGACTTTTCACACAAAATCTTCTATTTTTCTTTTTCATCATCTTCACAGTCATTTTTACAGAAGTCACCCTCCTCTTTCTCCTCCTCCTCCTCCTCCTCCTCCTCCTCCTCCTCCTCCTCCTCCTCCTCCTCCTCTTCTATTTCCTCCTCCTCTTCCATCTCCTTCTCATCATCATTATCATCATCGTTGTAGTCGTCGTCGTCATCATCATCATCATCGTCGTCGTCGTCGTCGTAATAATCGTCGTGGTTGAATTGAAATATGCCAATGGAACCGAAACGGCTGAATCTACCGCGACCCGTATGACGCATCAACGTATCTTCATCCTCATACTTTGTGACGTGAGACTTGGCATCATCCCCAGCCCAATCCCATGGAAGCAAATCTGGAACGTAAAGAGTATAATCACGATGATGCTTTAGATGGATCGAGATTAATAAATTTTTCTCACTGAAAATGAAGTAGATGACTGCGCCTGGTAATTTCTGAGCACAAATATAGACAATCAAAATGACATCCATCCTATTTACATATGGACCCTCACCTTCAGGGGGCAACCATCACGGCGGTGGCACATGAGAATAGTAAAGATCATCTCACGGAATTTTTCCGGGAACTTGCAATGCACTTTGCTCCTCGGGTTCCACAACATCCATTTCACGCCTACACAATGTTTTGGTTCCCTTATAGTTCTGAGTAAGTCAAGCTGAGAAACAAAGCTCTCGAACCGTAAGTGAGCCTCCCGACAAACTCTCGATTATAGCGCCAAGCGCCGCCACCCCAGTATCCATGTCGGCTGCGAACATCAACATCTCTTCATCAATTCATGAAAACCACAAGATATTGCAGCAAAGTGGCATAGAATCCTTCATCATTTTAAAATGAGGGGGAAATTATTCAAATTCATGCGCAAGTGTATTTTTACCTGAACGGACTATGAGAAATGTGTGCCATCCCAGGTAAAATCCTAATATGCGGGTCTTCGTGCGTCACCCTAAAGAGAATGGCTTATGTGATAGTCGTCCCGATTTAAAAAGAAAATTGCAGCAGTGTAAAAGAACCTGGAGCGTCTGTTGTTGTACACGAGGCCAAGATCACCTTCGAGACCGGAGTGAACATACATTCCCACAGATTCCCCGCATTTCAAGCTAGAAATCAAATGTATTATAAAATATTACAGATCAGGATGTATATTCTTATGTTATCTGGCTTTTCCTTGTACTCTTACCGAATGGGAGGGTCAATTTTAAGAGAGACGAGGTCCATCATAGACTCCTTGTGGGTGTCTTTATGAACCAATTTCCAATCACTAATGACAAAAAGAGATTATTTGGGTATAAATCAGCTGTTGTTGTTGTTTTTGTGTTCGCGAGCCAGCTTCTGCGTAGTGACTGGTAATGGTAACCTTGAGCTGTGATATTTCTTTCCATGAGAGTCTGGAGTGACCCAAACAGTCATAGGGCCGAGGTTTCCGCGAACCCATACCTTTCACGAGTAAGCATGAATGAGGGTGAGGAGAACAGGTGGAGAAGGATTTTTATAACAAATGATTTTTAATTGGATTAAACATACCTGCTGAATTTCGATGAACTCGATAGGAAGGGTATCCTTGCAGCACAGATCGAACATAATCCCACTGAAGTGAATATAGGATAAATCAGACGAGGAGTGTGAGGCGATGAGCTCGAAAAACGGACGACCTGAACGTGTGATCCTCGAAATCCCGTGTATCAACATTATAGCTACGTATGTGCAAGTAATCAATATGATGGAACACAAACAGGTCAGGATTCGTAGGAGTATCCATGTGAGATGAATCGGAAGAAAGCGAAGTAAGCAGAAAAGGGTGGAAACTACCATGATTGAACGACATAATTAGCAACTTTCGCTCTTTTCAGCGCTTGTGGTTGATAGTCCGGAGCGGTGGGTTGTTCCGCAGAAACTGAATGCATCTTGCAGGGAGCAGGGTTCGATTCAAGTTCGTCAATTGGCCGCCATTCAGATTGTAAATCCGATATACTATGCATGCCCAAAGCATGAACGTAGTACATTATGACCTAGCGACATGTCCGGTAACATTTATCTCAACTTATTCCTCAGACTCTCGAACTAAAGAAAGACGAAGATCAGTCTCGGTGCACCTGCTCTCGTTCCTTCGAGTAGGAAACAGAGGCCATGTTTACCTCGTACAAACACATATGGCATGTCGCGATGAGGGAAAAGGGATGCTATGGCTGAGTACGAACGAGGCTGGTGGCAAAGAATTTCACCCAATATCATCCACCATCAACAATGAACGCCTCGATGCCTCATAACCATGCACGTACCTTTTCAGGAATATGAGAACACGTGCTAGCGTGTAAGCGCTTGGGAGCAGCACATTTTCTGAGCAGAATATCATCGTTTCAAGTTCGCTCCCAGAAGTCAAACCACTGTCCATGACTATCCTTCTGATCCTCCTTTTCAGCCCTCTTGCGCTCGGGCATTCTTGGCTCGCATGCGTCGACTATGAACCGGTACAGCTGTTGATCTCTTTTTATCTTCAGCTTTAAATAAATATGATAATATTAGGTTACTGGAACATGCCGGGGATATGCTCGCAATTGGTTCAACGTGATGGGAGGTGCCGCATTCTTCACGGATCGTGGCCGCGATAATAGGTGGCATGAATACATGCAAAATAACGCCAACGATGAAAATTTAACTATTACTCGTATCGAGCCCATATCCTACGGCTATCCAAAACGAATACCACACATCGATCGAATTTAGGCCTGGGATCGATTTTCCTGAAGGGTTGGTGTGTGACCAGAGGAAAGAAGCGAGGACGAATCCTGTTGAAGCCGCTTACGATGAGGACTTTCCAATGGCTGTCTTGCGAATTGGGGATACCGTCACTTGGAGGTGTTTGTAGCCTGCTCCGCTTCTTTCCCTCCTAGCTTCTAACACTCCTCAATGCGAAAATTATTACGTCAGTTTATGAACAGAAGACGCACATGACCATAATAGTTTCTAATTGTGATTTCATAATGAATCAATCTCCCACAAAGATGGCCTGCAAAGAACCATGCCACAGTCGGAGTACAGCGCGGCGTGCAGGTGGATCATTGAAATTGTTGGCTTAGTAAAGTGATCATTACACTCCAAGAATCACGCAAAATACTGAATAGATAATGCCCCATCATCGCTTGGCCCTTTCAGGTTTTCATCACGGATGCGCCAAACCTGAGTGAAGATAGATTTCGCCCAGAGCCTATTGGTAGAAGATACGACAGAGAATAGAGACAATTTTGTTGATCTGGAGTCGTGATATTCACGGCTTAAGCTGCAGGGCTATAATTCCTCGTATATTCGCACTATACCCCTGTGGCACACTCCTTGGGAAAAAATAGAGTTAGAAACCAGATTTTTATATTTAACATAGAGATTATCAAGATCGATCCAATGATTCGTAATTAAATCGTAGCGGAGATGGACTTCTCAAACTGCAACCCGCGGAGGGCCAATGTTGATTCGGCGGATTGCCAAGATCGATGGATGGTGCCAAGGGACATCCGGCCCGGTCTACACACGCTGATGTGGTGGTTCAACCTGGTAAACACCACATTGCTTCATATTTGATAAAGTGATAAATAAATAAATAAATATATTTTTGTACATATATAAAATTTATGCATATATACGTATACACACACACACATATATATATATATATATATATATATTAGTTCATAGAAGAAAGATAGATTGATCGAAGATTGCCTCACTCAGGGGGAATTTTATAACTCCTGCGCTGATGTGTACATCGTGGCTGAGGGGGCCGATTTCCCCACATTCGCTCCTGTGCCCCCCACCCTCGAGCCAACGATAAGCCCTACAGGGGAAAATGGCGGGTAGTGCGTCCGTCTACACTGTTTGTCTCCTTTACAGGATACGATAGTAATAAGTGAGTGTGCATGAAGGCTGGGCTATCCCTAACGCCTCTCCAAGCGATACATTCATGTGCATGCTAAGACGAAGCATCCGTGCCAGAAGTATCATGTGTGTGTGTGTGTGTGTGTGTGTGTGTGTTTGTGCTGTGTGGTTTCAACATAAAATTAATCATTTAGGCCGGGATGCTGCAGTTGGTCAGGATGCAACGTTTGCGAGCCAACGGGCCCCTTCTGCCTTGAGTCAGCGTCAAATTGCGAGAATAACTGCGGTGGGCAGTGGTGCCCTGGGGGGGTAGCAGCTGTCCCTATGCCAGCGCCTACCGAGCCACAACCATCAGTGAGTGTGTAATTCGCGTACTAGTACTTAAACTGAGGAGAGTGTGAGCAGCCAATGCCGTATTTTGCCCTTATTACCTGCTCAATCAGCATGCTGTTATTGTCGCCATCCGGTCTGTTGTTGTTCGCCGCGAATCTTCATCATAAGTCAACCATCAATATCACCAGCCCACAACAGCCGGGATGGTTCCATTTCCGATGCCCGAGCCGACTGCTTTTGCTCCGTCCCCAACGATTTCCGACGGCTTTGCGTGCTGCAGCTGGTCGCGCTGTCAAAGGTTTGAGGCAACCATCTTACCCCCCCCCCCCTCCCCCTTCCCCATGGCAATTGAATTGCATCCAGAATTCATAACTGAGAAACGCCGTAACAAATGTAACAACTAAGTGTCTAAAAATGAAAGGTGTGAACGAACCCACATCTACCTTCTGCCTGCTATCCGAATTTAACTGCGAAGGGCCTTGCAACGGGATGTGGTTCACGAGCGGCATTGGAAACCCAGTCCCCGATCCCACCTTCCGCCCCACCCCCCCCCGAGGCTACCAACTATCCAGCCGACCCTCCCGCCCGCCGCGACGGATGGGTGCTGCAGGTAGGAACGCGTGGTAATGATGGTGATGGCGGTGGTGATGATGATTATGAATGGCGACGACAGTGTACAAGACTAATAGCGCGACGCTGGTTTGTAGTAGCCACCGAATTGATAATACCACACCTCTGCCGAATGGAAAGATGAATGAATGAATGATCGTTTGTAGTTGTGAGATATGCCTTGTGATTGGGGCATTTCCTCGTCCTCATCATCATCGTCGTATTTTGCTTTATCAACACGCAGCTGGACCCAGTGTGGGGAGTGCCAGCCTACCTCTGAGTACTGCCTCCGCAACGAAGCCAATTGTGAGGTACTGCCATTCATCCATACGGTTATAGAGGGGATAAAACTACTTCGATAAATGTTGGAAATCGTTGAGGATCCATCACACCGACAAGAAATGATTTGATCGGTTTGTAGCCATGGTAGGTTCGATGAGATTGCACCAATCTTTCTTGGTTATCTACACCTACACTTCGATATCATCGTCGTCGTCATCATCATCATCATCATCATCATCATCACCATCATCACCATCCTATCACCTGCTGATTGATTGAATAATTGTCTCCGTCGATTGTATAGGGTCCGTGCAATGGAATGTGGTGTCCTGTTGGGCCTGACTCGGTGGTCTCTACAATCCAAACCGCAGGCTCGAGCACAGCAACTACGCAAGACTTCGTGCAGATCCTGTGCCCCCCCATAGCCATTCCTCCCAGTGGGAGCTTCCAGGTCGAGATTTTAGCTACTACCACGGCTGACAGGTACCCTCATGGCCTACATCCGCACAGAGAATCATCCTATCCACTATGTACATATGAAACTCAGCAGAATTTGGCTTCTTTGGTCCGAGGTTGGGCGGTCGATTCATTGTTGATTTGGAGGCCCCCTATGTAATCCCAACTGCTATTATTTGTTTCCCCTCTCTCTTCACACTGTCAGAGTAATCGGTGTCGATGTTGTTCGCGAAGGCGCTGGGGAAGTGACTACAGGCCGCGGAAGTGTGCCCATTACCTCCACAAACGGCTCCCCGATGACCTTCGTAGTGGATATACAAATCACACGCGAGATTGAAAGGCCGACGATGATAGAGATGCAACAGGACTCCACGCATCTTCTCGCAGCATGGATCGTTGAGCGTTCGCTGTTCGATGATGGACTACTGCAACCTTGGCTAAACTCGACGGCTTCCTTGTAAGTGATGACTTCTCCCTTCGCCGAGGGTTTCAGATGAGATTTCTTTCTTGTGTCTTCTCTCTCCCTTCCCATCCTTGCAGGTTTGAACCTGTGCTAGTCGACACTCTGACCTCTTCTCCCCTGTGCGACTCTCGTGCAGAGAACCCTACAGAGGATACAAGCAATAGCAGTGATGAAGGTGGCCCAAGCGACGCAGCAGTCATCGCAGTCTCAGTAATCTTCACCCTTCTTGCTGTGGCGGCTGCGGTGGGAGCTTTTGTCTATTTTGGAGGTATGGCTAAATGTCACAATTATTGCCAATCCCTCGGTACAATTTCAGGAACCAATCATAACAATGCTCGCCATGTGCAGATGTACATGTGTGTGTGAGACGGATGTAATGAAGTGAATAATCTTTTCAATGGTCATCCTAATGTAGCTATGCAAAGCAGCGGCTACAGCGCTTAGGTTGCATTTATTTGTCTCGTCTATCATGCGTTTCATGCATTTAAAAGCATCTGCATCCTGTCGCCGATGCCGTGCAGTGCGCGCAGCGGTCCGTGCCTCTTTTTCAGCTTCATCAGGCCAGTCGTTTCGTCTCATCGTTTTGATTCATGATAGCATTCAATTGGTTTTGTAATCGAAGCTAGTAAGCTGTTGATGTTCGCATGCCGCACGTTGAAGGAGATGATCCACATCTTTTGTGACACCACATGTGTTACATGTGGCATCTGCTTCCTCACATTGTTGTGTGCATGTTGATCATGCTAGCTTGCATGCACGCCAGTACGTCTAGCAGTCAGGACTAGAGAAGCCTAGCTGTAGCAGCGACTGCACACAGCACACAATAGCACAGCATAATCATCAGCTAGACAGTGTCGCTATCTCTAGCTTGCTCAGCTCCACAACACATCCTAGCCAACATCGCGTGTCGATGTCATGTTCCACAGACATTGCTGGAATGGAGATGGCGTGCAGCGCAGCAATAACAGGAAGAATGACAAACGGTTGCGTTGCATCTCAGAGCGAGGCGAGGGCACTAGCGTTGTCCTACGATCGACACACAATCATGGTTATGCCTGCGCTGTTTTTGTTTGTGTGCATGCTAGCGGAGACAGTCGCCACACTAGCACCAGCGCTAACAATGGCATCAGGTATTGAATGCAACATTGCTTATTGATGCTGTGTGCTCATCATTGGTTGATTGCTAATGTAACATAATTTGATTAAATGAACAGGCAAATGATGTATGTGCAATGACCGCTGTCAGACACATTGGCTTATGCATCATCATTGCCACCAAATGTAACTGAGAGCCTTTCGAAAGCACGTGTTGTTGGTGCTGCTAGGTGATTCTGGCTCAACATCCTTCTTTTTCTTTCCTTTAGCTGCTTTTCTGGAAGATGATACTGATGACATGCTGCCTCTGATTGCTTTTCTGGATGATGATGATGATGATGATGATGATATTGATGACGATTTTCTCCTGCTGCCAATATCATTTATACGAAAGGTACTGCCCCTCACTGAGCCCTTCTTTAGCTTGCCGTTCTTGACCATCTTTTGTAACATGTCGCGAAGTCGTCGCTCTGAATAAGACCTTTGAATAGCGTAGTTTTCCTCGATATAGGCGTTTACATCTTTGACGCTCACAGATGATGCAGGCGAGTCTGCAAGTAGCTCGGTGATAACGCTGAATATCAACATCTGCGACAGGTACCTTTTCTCTTTTTCACGTATCTCCCCATCTTCCTCCTCCTCTCCATCAGCTACTTTCTCATCGTCGCTGCCCCATGAGAAAGTCTTCGTTTGCTCTTCTACAACAACATCCTCACAAATACCATCCTCCTCCTCCTCCTCCTCTGCCATGGTCTCTGCTGTTGGCACCTTGGCCATTATATGGATATAACGTCCTTCGCTCACAGGAACAGTTTTAAGCACGCTGAAACGCCCACTGACGACATTCTCGAGCTCCTTCCTGGTGCTAGAGCTCACAGAGACGAAGATCCCATGCTTGTCGTCTAGCACTCGATGCACCTCCGCGACGATCTGGCTGCAAAGAAGGGGACGCATAGATAGCATGGAGCCGAGTAGCAATGCCTTTTCCACCACGACATTGAACGATCTGTCCTCGTAGTTTGGCATCCATTCCGCGTCTGCGGGTTCCACCGTGACCTCCACGCCCTTGGGTAGCATACCCGTACCGATGCGAGCGATTCTCCCGCCTATCTTGTCGGTGTAGTTCCCATTCGTGTCGGTGAGTACCAGCTCCGTAAGTGACCCGTTGATGGCTAGTGGAAGGCACAGTGGGTGCATGCCGCAGCCGATCTCAAGTGTCCTACCATTAGTAGCAACGTCCTGCTCGGCCCCAGATAGCGCGTGCCACACCGTATTGTGACTGACACCTGCCCCCCACTTTTGCTCACCATTCTGCCCTATCATGGAACTATCACCCGGTCTACACCAGCGAAATGTGGTCTCCTTCTCGATATCGTAGAGGTACATATCGTTCATAAATACAACGGGGCCGCCCCCAGGCGTGGCGCCCCCCTCATAGGAGAGAATTGCCACCGATGTGAAGCCGTTGCGACCGTTGTTCACAGTTGCTGTTACACAAGGCCGTTGAATGTCGCTACGATCCACGATGATGGTAGACCCGGAGCTTAGTTTGAGCTGCGAGAGGGTTATGATGGCTCTCGAGTCGAGGAATTCCTTTGCGTTGTCAAGAAATTCTCTCTCCGCCTGTTTGCCATCGGGCTCCTCGGTGCGAGATGATGAGAAAAACGACGAAAAGCCCAACATGATAGGTGCTGCGACGATCGGCTCTGTCCGTTCTGGAGTAGTGTAAGAGAATAAGCAAAACTGTAAGCAATAATATCGTGAAGGCATGATGAGAGAGAAAAGTCTACACGGTTGCTATCATGGTCAATATTATGAGCAGCTGTAGGCAGGTTGGTGCTAACGCTGATACAACTCCAACTCCATCCACCTCACAGAAAGCTACATGCTGCACAAGAATGATCCAAAGAAGCTATATGATATGAAATCACATAAAACTTTGGACCATCCCAGTCTCAACAACGCGGCAAACACATCATATTGGAGTGAGGTGAGGTGAAGCCTCCCCGTCCCGACCGAATAAAGGAGAAGTGAAGCAGTGATATCCGTACATTCTCATGAAATATGCTACGATATTTTCTATGAGAGACGTCATCATCCCTACCCCCCTCCCGAACCCCACCAAACTCTCGTTTTGACAGACTGGGAGGGGGACTCGCGACCGACCGTTGGTAATTGTGGACAAATTTTGGGCTCCTAGTACTCCACGGGATTATGGCCTGCGACATGGAAAATCCGTTATTTCTCCATCTAAATCTCCTTAGGCTGGGACCACACCGATTTTTTCCATTTACGAAATATCATGGATAATAAATTTTCCAATATTTTATCATTTCAAAACACAAACAACACATCCTCGTTCTCGGCTCCCACCTCCTCCTCGAGACTGGCGTATTACGGTCTTCCTTTCCTGCGCCGTTCGTTCAACACGAATAGGCGGTAGCGAGATAGAACATCTTACTAGGACCAAAAAGAGGGGTAAGCTGCCAACAAAGACACTGGCACATATATCTTCGTTGCCTCCCCCTGCTTCGCTTCTTCAGCTCACCACATCGCCGCTCCTCCTCCTCTCCTCCTCCTCCTCCTCCTCCTCCTCCTCCTCCTCCTCCTCCTCCTCCTCGGCGTCCTCAATTTTAGGCAGCGAGGGATTTTCTATACTCGATAGGATGAAGTTGAAAATTGTGACATTGACAGGGGTCACCATACAGTTGGAACATCCCCAAAAGGTAGCAATTCTTTGCCGCCTCAAAACAACACAGTCTGTTTGCTTGCGTATCATCGTGCCATCAGATAGATGTGTGCGTCTAATGTAACGCAGTAAAGGCAATAGTGCTGCCTGGACAAACTATCCTGCACTGGGGTCCTTCCTTCATATTTCCCCCCTCCTCCCCATAATCTTCCTCCTCCTCCTCCTCACATGTGTTCAGGTACAGATGACAGTCGCAGGCATTAAAGCGGAGCTCGAGAAGCAGATCGGCTTTCCTCGCGAGCATGTTTCTCTCGTATTCCGAGGGAAGGAACTTGTAGGCGAGGGCCTCGAGCAGAAGTCTATTCGAAAGCTATATCCTGACTACACATCCTCCAAGGATTTCTTCGTGCTGGTGTTTCGCAGGACAGCTCGCCATAAGAAAGACGGCAACGATAGAAAGCGAAAGGCAGAAGAGAGCGGAAACTCGGTAAGGAGGGGGGGGGGGGGAGATGCTAGGTGGAGGAGAGTGGGTTTATGGATTATTAGATGGCTACTCCCTTCCGGATTTTACCTGCTTCTTTCATGAATGCTTTGTTCGCACTGTACTGCTCTCTCTCTCTCTCTCTCTCTCTCTCTCTCTCTCTCTCTCTATATATATATATATATATATATATATATATATATATATATATTTCCCTCGTCTGTTCTCGAAGCCGGGAAACGTGTAATATCTGTGTGTGTGTGTGTGTGTGTGTGTGTGTGTGTTCTGTGTGTGTGTGTGTGCTTATACTAACATTGCGTCTTATCCTTTCCCCGCTCTCTCTTCTAATTGATCATCACAATGATCAACAGGGCGTTAATGATAAGAAGCACCATAAGACGACGTCTTCCTCCTCTAGTGGCAGTATCCGTAGGAATAGCAGCATCAGCAGCAACAAGAGGGGCACCAACGCTGAATCAAAGAGCTCCTCTTCCCCAAGCAGACCTCAGGTACACGGCGAAAGGGGTAGGGGACAGTCGAGTATTTCAAGCTCAGAAGAGCTCCTTCTTTGTAGATTTGAGGGAATTTAAAAATATTGCTGATGTTGCTTTTCCCCTCCCCTCCCTGTGTTTTCCTCTCTCTCTCTCTCTCTCTCTCTCTCTCTCTCTCGCCAGCTCTCCAACATCCATGAGATGAGAGATTTCCTCCGCAAGTTCGGGGAGAGACGGCAGATGGTGAGATATCATCCACATCTGACTATTTTCATCGATCGCTGCTACGAACCAACTGCTTTGTATTTGTGTATTGTAATATTTGCACACACACACACACACACACACACAAACGTAGTCGTTGCATGCTACTACGCATAGAACGCACCATAAGGCTCGCGCCCACATATATGGTTTCGTTAAACTTATATATGTTGCAATATATATTGTATATATATATATATATATATATATATATATACCAAACTCATTCGAAACATCCATTTTCCATACCCCCATTCTCTTAACACCCCGCCCTCTCTGTCTCCGTGTCTTGGTGGAACATAGGCTAAAGCGCAGGCATCAACCCGCACAACAATAGGTAGTACTACTACTAGTAGTAGTTGGGGTGGTAGTAGGTAGCTCGTGGTCATTAGCAGGGCTAACAGGCCACATTTTGTTCTTCCGGTCTTGTTATAAACGAATGAACGAATGAGCTTTCGGGGGGGGGAAGGCCATTTCTTCTAGAATCGACCTTGCAGCATTTCGTCGGAATCATAAGATGCAATCCAGAGAGTGATGACAAGGGAGAGAGAGAGAGAGAGAGAGAGAGAGAGAGAACACCGATGGTTTTTGTTCTATGCCGTGCAACAACACAAAACTCATCGCAGCTTGGCTATAACTTCGTGGTGCTATTTCGCCACCAACTTGTGTGATCCTCTTCGTCTTTCTCTTCCTTTTCTTTTCTTCTTCTGCTGCTCCGCCTTCACGACGGTCTAACGTGCCTTCCTTGCAGAGCCGAAGGGTGAGTTCCTTAGCCAGCTCACAAACATGGGCTTCAAGTCCGAGGCTGCGACGCGTGCGCTGCTTCTTCATCGAAACAACCTCGAGATGGCGCTGAATTGGCTCCTGGAGAATGCTAGTGATCCTGACATCAATAATCCGATCTCATCAAAAGAGAGGCAGCAGCTCAGTCGCGTGGCCTCGAGACCGGCCATTCCGATGGAGGTGTTTGCTTTCTCCAGTGCATCGTAGTTAGCGTAGACTACCACAACACACACACACACACACACACACACACACACATACAAAGTCACACGAAGACACACATAGTACATCTTTCGATATAACACATGCATACCAACGCCGCTCACCAACCAGCCATGCTCCCGTCTCTGCGCCACTTAATATGCTATTTCTCATAATGTAGGCTTTGAACGATTTCATCGAGATCAATTTCGGAGCGGACCGCGTCCCGTCACCGTCGTACGAGCCGTTCACAGAGGGGGAGGGCAACAACATGGATGAAGAGGAAGAAGAATCTGCTGCTGCCGTCATCTCTGCTGTGTCAAGAGCAGCGGAACGGACGGGAGGTGCCGCACCCTCCACCTCAGCGGCTGATCCTGAAAATGATAGTAGCTTAATGTAGTAGTAGTAGTAGTAGTAGTTGATGATGATGATGAGACAATAAACAGCACGAGTCGTTGTATCGATATATACAACATTACACACACCACGCGCCTGCAAAGGTTTTCATATAATCGATCTACCGAGCCCTTCGACTACGGTTTTTTTTCGAAAGTTGCGAGCGAGCACATGCTAGTAGCTGTGCATGTCTAGATGTACGGGATGTGTTCCAATCCGTCGAGCTGTTTGTGCCAGATACAGCATCACTGACATGATCAACGGCCTCGTAAGCACCATTATTCAATTGCATGTGAGCAGCAGATAATACGTTACAGAAACAACGCCTTCGAATAACAATGTCGTTCACAGTCTCCAGTGTGCGAGCGCATTATCTGTATAAATGCAACAGCTGTGGTTGAACTTTTCCAATTGTTGTCGTCATCCTCATGCATTGTCTAGTCGTGCAGCGCGACCAGGATAGCAGGCCATCGTATCTGTAGGCACAATGGACTAGTCTGTGCATTAATATGTAGCACTGCTTCCAGCGATAAAGCCAGCGCATGTAGTCACATTACGTATATCATCCAACATACGACCCCAAAACGCTTTTCACTTTTAAATAATTTGATCGGCAGCTCCGTCGATGATATCTCTCCACACAAGCCCACACAGCAACTGTAATATAAGCATGTATCTATGCGCAAATGTCTAAAGAAGCCCATCCAGCCCATGATGACATGTAGGACACAATAAGCATGCACACGGCGTACATCTGTAACAACGTACAGCAGAGCCCGTGGCAAGTACAAATTATGTGTTCATATTTGATGTAATCGAAGCTGAATATAGAAGATGAAGGCAGCACACGAAAGCTATGTTAAGCTAGTAATATGACACATTTGAAACTACATACAATTTTGAGTCCATTTATGTGCATTGTCAGCTTTCTGCTACCTATATCCGTGTCGCCCCTAAAAATCTTTTTACAAAACTCATCCAATCGCTTCTTCACCTTCTTCTTCTTCTTCTTCTTCTTCTTCTTCTTCGTCTATCTCCTATTGATCTTGAGTTTACTGCGAAGCTCCGGATAGTCCTTAAGGATGCTCCTAGTACGACATATGTAAAAGCGTCAACACACACGCATATAAAGAAATCTCTCTCTCTCTTTCTCTCTCTCTCTCTCGCTCTATGTGTGTGTGTGTGTGTGTGTGTGTGTGTGTTAGAAATGACTTCTGGCTTTGCTCGTTGAGCTGCCTGTATAACTGGCGCTGAAGAATGAACAAACAGAAGAGTGTCAGCAACAGCACCCTTGCGTGTGTGCGTGTGTGTGTGTGCGCGCGCGTTTGTGTGCTCTAATTGCTGCTACAGAAGAAGCTAGAGCTTTGGCGACTAAACTTTCACATTGCAAAGTAGGGTTGGTAACAGGGTTATCGTCAAGAAACGTATCGAATGTTTATTCATCATATTCTTTCTGCGTCGTGGCCTCATGTAGAACCCCTTGGAGAAGGGGAAAATATGAAGTGAATGATCGGATTTGGAGCCTCCACATAAGCGTACTACTACTTTCATCAGCGTATAGAATGGTACTCATACTCATCCTGAAAAATATGAAATATGTTCAAGAGTCGAAAGATCTCGCACTACCCCTTCCGACTGCCAGTGGAGGAAAAACTCGAGGAAGAGAAATCTGCCTGCATCTTTAACCTGGTAGAGATGGATCATAATGATGATGACGATGATGATGATGGCGACGATGTAACATACTCGGGTGGCAGGACAACTATATTGAGACTAGTGATAGTGGTTTTGGTGGTGGCAGCGACATATCATTCCATGCGATAAGATCCGTTGTTTTCCCTTCATAATCCTTCCTCTTCTCCTCGTCCCCTGTCTTCTCTTCCCTCTTCCCTCTTCTTGTTGATCATTATCATCATCATCGTCATCATCATCATCATCATGCTTTCCCAATATTGTTTATTATCAGTCAAACACACCGTGAGATCCTTGTGGCCTAAGAGGCTACTGATGCACGACTGAATGGTGACAATCTGCTTCAACCCTCCGCTTCCCAGCTGAGCTCTATCATCACCACCACCACCAGCGCCATACTCGTCGACGACTCTCCCCCCCCTCCCCCCCTTCCCTTCGTTGAAGGTGAGAGTCTCCTTGGTCATGGGCTCGAGGACGTCGACTTCCCACCGAGCCATCATCATGCGTAGATAACGAGTGCATTGGACCTTCACCTACAACGAGAACACAGCAACCGTTGTTGACGAATGATGGCAATGACGAGGAGGAGGAGAAGGAGAAGGAGGAGAAAATTAGACAGCGAGAAAAGGGGGATTTGGCGAGCTTCCAACCCAGGCTCACTCTCCGGCAAGTGTTGCTTATTCGAATGCAAGCTGCGTACAGCTCAACTTAATTAACGATGGATGATGACGAAACTACTACCTTAGGATTGTGAGCTCCGAGCCCCACAGCCATGACTAGACGGAACACGGCAGGGTGTGGGAAACTATGGATGATCTCGGACATGCACTGCTTGGCGGCCGTCGCCACGTCTCTTTTACCAGCGTTGCTCAGGTAGCAGAGCGCAGGTACCACAGCCGCGTGCAGAGCACGGAATCTATTCACACGTCGATACGACCATAAAATACAACTGTACGGGTAAAAACGAAATGCATCCCCCCCCCCCCCCTCCCATCCATCCTCCTATCCCGTTTCAACAACAGTGGTGTAAGGGGCCTCACTTGTTCGATCCCTTGAAGCAGCGCGCGATTTTGGCGATGGTGAGACAAGCTTGGACGACAACCTTGACCTTTCCATCCGACAGTTGCAGCGTGAAGCATGAGGAGAACGGCGCCAGCATCGAGCCGAGCTCGGACGGGAGAACGCGTGCGGAGCATTCCTGGACTAACTTTTCGAGGGAGACTAGGGCTGTCAGGCGCTGCTTACTTGGTAGCTTCAAGCTCATCAGCACCCCGTGGCAATCGTCGAGGGAGATCTGTGAGGGGGGGGGAGAAAGGAAGGAGGAATAGCAATATATATATTCACCCACAATTTATGAGAGGGTCGTCGCCGTCGTTTCTGTGGCAGGATTGCGTGAGTGCGTGCGTGTGCGTGTGTATTTGCTTTCACTGACAAGCTACCCTTTCGTCCCTTGACAATTTCTTCTCGGAGAACGCCTGGTGAATCTCGAAGTGGCTGTCCTCTTCGTCCTCCTCATCGTCCACATCGCCACCACCCCTTGCCCTGCCGGCACCAGCAGCAGCTTTTGTAGAATGCGAGGAGCTTGCAAACTTGTTTTCAGCAGCACCTCTTAGCCTGTCTGAATTCTCCTCCTCTTCCTCCTCCTCCTCCTCCTCCTTCTTTTCTCTCTTAACGTAAGCGGTATGAATTGTCCTCTCTCCCCCCGCACTCTCCATTTCTTCCCTCGCTGTCATTTCCTTCGCTTCCCTTGAGTGAGCGCTCAGAGGCCGCGCCCAGTGGACAATCTTTGGAGGCAGCATCTCCCCTGTGGCGATAGTGGTGCTACAGGCTTGGCTGCTGTTACGAATGACGTTCCTACTCAATGGTTGGGTGGTAGGAAAGAGGAAGATGTGATGATATAACATGCATATAAATAGGCTTCTCTCTCTCTCTCTCTCTCTCTCTCTCTCTCTCTTTGTGTGTGTGTGTGGGCAGGGGGTGTTGATTACTCACTGCTAACGTAATGAGGATTATATAAGGTTTAATACTGTCCGCGTGCTGCTGGCATAAGATGATGATGGTGAATGTGGTCATTGGCCATGGACTTAGCCATATAGCCTGCTCGGCGTGTGCTTCCCTGTGTTTTTCCTTACGCTAAACAACGAACCTCTTCCTCCCCTTCAGAATCGAACGCTAATGAATGATGATGACAACGACAGAGAGAGCAGCACTTATTTATGCATCGTATGCCATGTGACGACGACGCATTATCATCTACAAAACCACATAATTCTCATCGTTGGGGCCTCACCGTTTTCTTTCGAGATTCGAGAGTCATCTCCAAATCGATCTCGACAGAGTCTCCTGAGCTCATCCACTTGCGCCGATTTTGTGGGCTCCTTCTCTTCCTCTGTTGCTGCTGCTGCTGCTGCTGCTGCTGCTGCTGCCTTCCACCAGGCGTTGGTGTAGACGTCTTCTTCTTGTTCTTCTTTGCCCTTGATGGCGACATATGATTCACCTAACCGTTGATGAATGGAGATAATAAAGAGATGATAAAGTATGGCTCGTCCGTCGAGAGTCAGGGAGCACTATCGGAGCAACCAATCACCACCGCAGAAAAACAGACTGCTTCTCTTCCGCCACCGTGTGTCTCTTGGTTTTTCAGAATATGAACTCAAGAATAGAGCATTGCGGTAGCACTGCAGTTTTATTTGTGATTATCCACCTTAAAGATTTCAACGACATTTCCATCATCATCGAGGGTAGATTCAGGCTCTTCTTCTCCCGGTGAAATAAGGTTGGCTCGTGGCCCTCTTTTCCCACCACTGTCTTCGTATATTCCTGCACGGGGACGGTGGGGGGGGGGGTGGGCGGTGAGATGGCAACAAAGCCAACGATGACGATGAAGTGTACTTAGCCGAACTCCCTCCTCCTCATCCTCCTCCTCCTAGTATTCTAGCAGCGTGGTACCTTGTTTGATGACAGCGGGGGTGCCAGGGCGCTGTTTCAGAGTTCGGATGAATGCCGGTGATCCCACAGCGTTCCTGTAATTCATAATTCACGATCATGTTGGCGGGGAGTGTTGCTTGCTGCACAAGGACGATTCGGATGGCTTTGTTCTTTCGAGCTAAGAGATGATTGATTTTGTTCTCTTTCATCATCATTCTCTCAAGCTTAAAGGACAACCTGCTCCCATGGTTTTTCCTACCATTAGCCGCTACTGGAGATTCGCTATTTTTTATCATCATCTTCTTCTTCTTAGATGTCGACGACGACGGTCTCTTCTTGTCCTTTTGGCAATGCGTAAACATGTGTCAGCCATCAACCATGGCCTCTACTATCATTAACTTCATCCTCAATTTCTTCTTCTTCTTCTTCTTCATCATCATCATCATCATCACCATCGAGAGCTATTTGCTAAATTGTCATAATCTGACTGGTACTCCTACTACTACTACTACTTCGACTACTATTGCTACCCTGAAGAGAGTATCTCTAAACGCGAAAGGTGTGTTCGGTCGGTTGTGATTTCCGCCAATGCCAGCACCGACGCCAGCAGCGCAATTACTGCTGCTCTCAGCCCTCCCAGCGGGTATCCAAACAGGTTCCTTGCTCGTATTTGCAACGAAGCTTAATCCCTCGTCATTCACGACGCCGCCAGTCTGAGTCTTACTGCCACTGTGGCCGTTCTCGCTGCTGGGGTTAGTGCTGTTGTTCCTCTTCGTCGCAGCGATCTTTGCGTTGGTCATCGCGCGTCGTATGCTGGAGCTCTTGGTGGGGGATCTGAATCGTACCAACACACACACACACACACACGCGCACATACTATATATATTAATATATATATATATATATATATATATATATATGTGTGTGTGTGTGTGTGTGTGTGTGTAATTACATTTTTAATAAATATGAAGTGTGTGTGTATGTGTGTGTGTGTGAGAGAGAGAGAGAGAGAGAGTAAAAATATATGTCTTATTCTTCCATGTATCTTCTTTCACGACAAGAATCACAGATTTAACTGAGAAACTCTCCGTACACAACAGAACTAACTTTCGTCCTCTCCGCAGCGACATGGCTACTCTCTGTCGTCGTATTTTTCTACTAGGGCAGCAGGTCGGCTATTATTCATCAAATGTAGCAACTATTGCTATCACACCTACTGTTAATACGAACGTAGTCGCTGGAAAAAAGGCATGCCAAATACTAGCATGGTAATAGTTTGATGATGCGTGTCGATAACAGGCGCATAAAAATGAAACACCTCGGCGAATTCATGGCTCGCGCCAGGTCACGGCGGAGACGCGTGTTCTCGAGCCTTGATATTATTCGGAGAAGGAGATAGAACATCGCACATAGGAAGAAATAAGGGCGGTTATCATCCACTTCCCCACACTGGTTCTTACTACCGGCAAAAAACAAACAAACTCGTGTACTAGAGTTGGGAAGGATAAAACGCAGGCGATTTGAACGTAGTTTGTCGGCACTGGGTGCATTTCGTCCATTTTCCTCTCGAGAATACATATTATATATATATAATATATAGTTTTTTTTCCATGTGATAGCAGCAGAAGGGCTATCATCCCATCGTCGCTGAGCAGTCGAATTGCACCCACCTCAGCGTTGCTTTTTCCCCACGAAGACTTGTCAGCTGTAACAGTATATATATATATATATATATATATATATATATATATGTTTATATTTATATTGTGCGTGCGTGCGTGATTGTAGCTGTGTTCCAAATGCAGCTATAAGTGTGATTTGGAACACTCTTCTGGTTTAGAATTTAGGAACATATCGGGTCCTTTCCTTAATCTTCACTCACTTCCTTCTGCAACTTTTGCACGGTAGACTTGAGCTTCTCAATCTGGAAAACATGTGCGTTGAATGAATGCCCATGAGACTATACTGCTCTACCACACTACAGGACTTCTCCCCGACGGAAAGATAAGCAGAGATACACACACACACACACACAGAGAGAGAGAGAGAGAGAGAGAGAGAGAGAGAGGGAGAGAGGGAGAGAGGGAGAGAGAGAGAGAAGTGGGAGGAAGGTATGTCCTACTACCGATTTCCTGTCCTCTCGAAGCATTATGATAACCTTGAGAAATCAATTCAACCCAAACACAACTTATCGATTCTTAATGTAAGCACGTGCTTCACGATGAGTTGTGTGTGTGTATACATGTGTGTGTGTGTGTGTGTGTGTGTGTGTCTTAACGCATAAATTCCGACTTTCTTCCTCTCCTGCGCCAAGCGGGCAAACTCACTGCGCTCCTGTTAGAAAGAGAACAGTTTTTACGCAATAAATTGCAACCCCCCCCCTCTTTTGTCGTCCCCTACTACTGCTTTCTTGTGCCTTCGCTGTTGCTAGTGTGTATGTGATTGCCTGCGTGCGTGTGTGCTTTTGCATGCGTTTTGTGAATCTTTCTAGCTGACCGCATTGATATGATCGATTTGGGCTCGAAGGGACAGCAGCTCTGCGTTCTCCGACCTTAGTTCTGCGATGATTGGTATTCGATGTTTTTATTTTTTTTATGTCGTTGTTGTTGTTGTTGCTGCTGCTGCTGCACGCTCGTACGAAGGCGTCGCAGCAGCGCATCTTCCCCAGTGTGTGGCATGCAAAGATAGACGATGTATGTGTATGAGCACACAGAGCTGGACGTGTCGTGTACATGGAACTCACAAGAAAGCAACAGCAACACCAGAAACGGCTTGCATGACAAATTCCTCTGCCATGTCTTTCATCACCCCCTTCCTCCATTTAGGGTTTTTAAGGTGCCCTCCCTACAACAACAACAACAACTGCTACTGCTGCTGCTGCTACAATTACTACCGTTGATTTTGATGTTCAGCGTATCGATTAGGAGGTCCTATTAGATGTAGAAATATTACGTCGCATTATCGCTGATAGAAATTAGATGAGAATCCATGAACAGCACCCAAGGAGTCCTTCTAGGAGGAGCTATGCACCAACCTTCTGTGGAGTGGAGGTTGCGCGTGGTGAAGATGACTGTAATTGCTGCCTGGCCGCGTGCGGCTGATGATGCGGATTCTTCTGCAAAGGAGACCCCACATCATCTTCCTGGTGCTGCTGCTGCTTTCTCTTCAAACGAAGGCGATTGGGTGAGTTGATCCACTTGCGCGACGGCTTCTTTGCCGAGGCAGAGGACGGTGGCGGTGCTGCAGATATTTGTTTGGGATAGTAGTGGTAGCAGCGAGTAGGACAAGTGAACGGTTGGAGAGGGATCGTTTGGCGGGGGTTGATGATCGCCTTCACTATGTGGCTGTGTGTTGAAATTGTGTAGCTTACAGTATTTATGTCTTTGTTTGTTTGTGTTTGTATGTATGTGTGTGTGTGTGTGTGTGTGTGTGAGTGCGGTATCAACACACGTGTACTACCTGTTGCAGCCTTGCTCATTTTCTTTTCGTTGTTGCTTCTTCGTCCCCCCCTGTAGCTACCACTCTGTGGAGTAAATAAGCATCATCGCTGGTGTGTGCATGGGCATGTGCATGTGCATGTGTGTATGCGTGAGTGAGTGAGTGCATTTGTGTGTGTAAAATCAAAAGGAAATGAAAGATAAACAGCGAGATGGGCATCAATCATAGATATTTGTCCTGTTGCATTGATGTCAATGTTGTTTTCCGTAACCTTCTCGCCCCCCCCCCCTCCACCCCTCCCAATCATTAAGTACTACGAAAAGTAATGCTACCAGTTCGACTTGTTCCTCCCTATCCGGACCATGTTTCTGCTCTGAGTAGTAGTTAGGAAATGTCTAAGTAAGGGGCACACCACATCGCACAAAGAAGCATACTCTCTCTCTCTCTCTCTCTCTCTCTTTCTCTCTCTCTCTCTCTCTCTCTCTCACACACACACACACACATACACACACACACACCTCTTATTGCACTATCAGGGACACCGTCTTCCTGCTCCGTACTTCTGCTGCTTCTAGGCTCCGATATGGTAGCTGTGGAACCTGCAGGGCTCTGTCGCATCTTCTTCTTCGTTCCTTTAGTAGTAATACTACTTCTACCACTACCACCGAGAGCTTTGGTGCGAATAATGTTGCTAGTGCTGCTAATTCCACTATTTCTATTGTTACTACTGCTACCACTACTACTACTACTACTACTACCACTACTACTACCAAGGCGCTTGCCGTGGGTGCTGCTGCCGCTCTTTTTGATGTTAAACATGGCCAATTTGTTGAAATGTGTTGGATCCAGAGAAGCATTCAGTACGGTCGTAGTTGCGGAAGTCTCATTGCCATCGATACTAGCGATTGTAACAGCAGCAGCAGCAGCAGCAGTAGTAGTCGCGATAGCAGCAGCATCAACGGCCGAAGAGTTGCGGATATCACCGTCATCATAACGATGATTGTTATCATCATCACTATTCTTCTCTTCAGCGATGATTGTTGAGTTGTCATCGATGTTTTGATGTAGAATCGTCGTGCTTTCGAGGTCTGGCAAGCTAGGAGCACCACCACCATCGCCCTCGTCATCTTCGTCGTCGTTGTGTGTAGTTGTTTTCTCTCTGCGGGGCATTTTGTTGTTACTGTGCGTCTCATCAGCACGATCGATATTGTTGATTTGATGCTGGGAACGATTGGAAAGATCCTCCTCCTCCTCCTCATGCTGCTGCTGCTGCTGCTGCCACCTTTCCTCCTCTTCCTCCTCCTCCTCGACCATTACAGTATTTTTGACTTCTTCCTCGCCGATGTTTGCTGGATGATTAGCGATTCGCTCCTGCGTAATTTAAGAGGAAGACCGTCAAGACATTGATCCGTATATGATGCTAATATGTCTCTGTGTGTGTGCGCGCGCGTGTTTGTGTGTGTGTGTGTGAGAGAGAGAGAGAGAGAGAGAGAGAGAGAGAGAGAGAGAGATGCTGCTGCTTGTAAGCCCGTAGAATATCGACCTGGAGATCAATAGATTTCTCCAATATAGATTCTAGGGAATCAAGCTTTCCTGAGGAGGATGATGGCACAGAGAAACAAGAATAAGGGGGGGGGGGAAGTATCACGATCAAGTGAATACTACTGAGGTAGTAGTAGTAGTAGTAGTGACACCAAATTCTAACGTGTGCATGATGATGATGATGATAATATCGTGCTGCGCTTCTTAGCATGCATGGGTAGGGGTGGTGGTGGTGGTGGTGGATCCCACAACAATACAACGTTGATGTCGTAGGTGGTAATAGTAGTAGTAGTAGTAGTAGTAGTAGTAGTAGTATTAAGTAGTTTAAACACCTTCTTCTTCTTCTTCTTCTTCTTCATCGTCCAATTCCACCGGTGCTGCATCATCCCCAGTCTGGACTACTTTTGGGCTATTCTCACCCCTGACGACATCCTCCGAGGCTACTGCTGTTTTCAACTCATCTGAATTCCAAATACGAACACCAACAATGTGAGGGAGTCCGGGAGGGAGGGAGGGAGGGAGGGGGGGGAGGGGTGTTAGTATACCCCCCGTCTCACGAAATATTTGAGAACTCTTATCTTGATTAAGGAACAATGTATAATCACTGATACACACACACACACACAGAGAGAGAGAGAGAGAGAGAGAGAGAGAGAGAGAGAGATACAACAACACACTAATTTCTGCTGTGTGTGTGATAGAGCAGCACCGAGAGAACTGTCGTTTCTCTGTCCAGCACTGCGTGGCGATGACTGTTTGGAGGAAGGGGGGGAGGTGGTAACGTCCTTCCTTGCAGACTTCGACTACAAAATATTCGTAAAGTTGCACATATGTCGGAGGATTTTTCAGCTGGAAAACGCCGTGGGACAAGAACCATCGGTGGTTAGTTCTTACTTATTATTCAAATTTCGAAACGATGAGAAACGCAATGTAGTTGTCCGTGCTTATACGACGACGACGACGACGACGACGACGACAGCATGGACATTACGTTAAGGAAATTGATGTGGTTGGTGAGGTTTTCGATCTCCATCCGCCATTCCCCAGCCTCTTCACTGCTCTGAATTCATTGCACAAAAGCGGGATTTCGTGTCGCGCATAAGGGAAAATATACGAATGGTATCACGATGGTACGATTCTACTACTACTACAAAGTCGTAGTTGGCATAGATGTCGCCACTCGGTTGAAACGATGATTAGCTTCGGTAAGTATTGTGAATCAGTTGCATGCTATTAGCACACGCACCCACACACATGCAAGGCATATATATATATATATATATATATATATATATATATATATAATATGATAGCGCATTTGAGAGAGCGAGGGATTAAGAACAAGGGTGGTGGGGGCGACCTCGCAGAGAAATACAAGCGGTAGGATCTCTGGGATATATTATAAGTAAGTCTATGAGCACAAAGATGTGTATTTCCACACACATCATATTTGGTTACAAGTAGTAGCACCATTCAAAGTTTACAAATCGTAGAACAACTCTTGTTGCAATATTTTCTTTATAGTGTTTGGCTGTGTCGCAGCAGCCTCAGATTTAACGCATGCATCGACCGTATTTTAATTGTCATTATCATCATCATCGTCGTCGTCGTCGTCACCATTATAAGTAGTAGCAGTAAGCTACGGTTACCTACCTTTTGCATCGATCCGAAAGCCATCGTTTGTCTCGCTCTTGTATCTGCAGAATTCAAGGAGGATGGCAAAGACCAGAAGTCAACACAAGGGATTTTGGAACAAGATAGTATTCGTCACGCCTCACTTCAGGGACAACAGCTTAAGCACCTCCTCCTTTCCACCTTTCCCCCTTTTCTCCTCCTTGTCGTCATAATATTGGCAGTGGCCCCTCCACTATCACCAGCACCTCTCTATTTCCCTACTTCTCTTATTTTGCTATCGTTAGCCTCTATCTGCTGCTGCTGCTGCTGTGTGAGGCTACTTACCTAGAAATGTCGGTTGTGCCAAGTAACCCCAAGTGCCCTCTATACTTTGCTGGTTTGTCCCTTTGCAACAATGTCGGTCGTCATCACTTGTACCCGCCATGTGTTATCATCATTATCATCATCATCATCACGATTGTACCAATTGCCAAGATGTCAATGCATCCTCCTCCTCCTTCTCCTCCTCCTACTACTACTGCTACTACTACTACTACTACTACTACTACTACTACCGAGAAGACCACACGAGGAAGTCCGAAAAGAGCAGCAGATTCACGGGCATTAGAACTGGAGCTGCAGCAGCATCATTGTCGCCCTTCATCCACACACAGGCACCTGTGAATTGCATCATAATTGTGACGCCGTCGCCAGAAGGAAAAAGTTTTTCGGTTGACAGCAAAGCTTTTCACCATCCATCATCATCATCATCATCATCATCCACGAACAGTTGGAACAAGCGGAGACAACAAGCTCAGGTGGACATTGGTGATGGCTGTTTAATTGTATTTATAAATCTACACCTCTGTGCACCAAATAGCGGTCATCACGCAAGATTGGCACTCGACTCGGAATGCCCTAGAGAAGCAGCCAGAAGGAGAAGAAAAACAAAGAGCTTCATCAACGATGGTGAAGGAAACTTACTACTCGATATCGAGGGAGGAATATAGAGATCAGGAGACATACGAGCATAACAAAATATACTATGATTATGACTTGGAACATATTATATATTATATAAATAATTACATATATATACACGTATATTTATACATATGTATCGCTCCTATAACCTCGATGTCCAGCAGCAATGCTGATGCTTGAAGCCAGTACCTACAAGATAATGCGTATATCCAACAGCATTGAGAAAGCGGTATGGAGGAAGAGATACATGCTGATTTTTCGGAAGTGTCTTCTTGTGCTGGCAATAAACAGTGGATGATGGATGAAAAGCCGTACTTTGATTGATCGATGACGTTTTTGTAGCCGTTCAGAACAGATAATGCCCTCTCTGTGGTGGGTGATGGATGGATTTGTGAGATTGTTAGCACTGATGTCTCAGCCATATCATGCTTATTTCCCGGGTTCAAAGCAGTTGAGAGAAGAATTGCAGTCAATTTTCATGATGATGATTGAAGGCGGTGTGGTGTAGATGAGTAGTGACGATTCAAGAAATAAGGCAACATTTGTTAATGGGGAAAGAAAGGGAAATCTTAGAAATACCCATCATTTGCGCTTCCTCATCGTGAGTGTCAGGGGCACTTAAAATTGCCTGAGTTGTTGTTGTTGTAGTTGGGACGTCATATCTTGGTTGGGAGAGTGTAAATTACTAGCCCTTTGAAGGGGTTTGGGTACTAAGAAGGATTTCTGCTTCCAGAGAAACAATATCGTTTCTCTCATCAACTGCTCTGTACCTACTTCTTCTATTGCTTTGATATATGTTAAGTATTTCATCGACGATCGCTAGCACCTACCTTTACTATCTTGATGTAGCTGTCCACTCGTCTCAGAGGAAGCGTCAGCAATGATATCATCCTGAGATGTGCAGTATCGTTAGTTTAAGCGCAAGGAAAGAAAGAGACCAACGTAAAATAAGGTAGCTTCTGTAGATCATTTCCCATCATCATCATCATCAACAACAACATCATCATCATTATTCGGTTCAATTGTAATTATTGACCCTGGATGCCCCTTCAGCAGTTTCTGTTGCGAAATCATCAGCGACATGAAGTTCGGCTGCAGGAAAACCACATAAGAACAGCAGCAATGATGAGATACGATGCTTATTGGTCGAAGGAAGCTTAAGGAACCACACATCTTTATGAGGGTGAATCTTGCGCTTCTAAGTGCTTGCGTGTGAGCATATTTATACGCGCCTATATTGTCTCAATTACGTCTTTTTTGATTGTTTGAAACGTCCTGAGACACGGCTCGAACTCCAGACAGTAGTCGCAGTACACCTTTTCATGATAGTGCGAAAAAGAAATTGCTATATTAAAGATTGCTTGAGGATATTATAAAGATTGAGGAAGCCATATATTCAAGACAATTAAGAGCAGCAGGCTTTCAAGATGATGGCACCTCGAATCCGGTAACGAACTTTGTGAGTGTCTGATTTTTGCAAGATAGTAAGACCATATCAATCAACTGGCTGCCAAGGAGGTAAGGAACTCTCATTGCGAAATTTGAAAAAAAGGCTATTATTCTCAACGTCGTTGCCATAGATCATCGCCACGTCAGCACCTCGACTATGTTAGTAGCGTTTCTTGTGAGCTCGTTCAGAAGCAGGGAATGGAGACGCTGAATTAGACGAACATTTTCGAACATATTATATGCAAATAAAAAAAAAATGGACTCGCTAGGGTATATTCATATTCTATGTTCGGTGTTATTCGTCAACCTGAATTGGGATGAGGTACTGGCATATCGTCCCAATTTGCTCGTCCGTCGCTTCGATCCCACCCACACTATTTTGTGCAAATTGATGGACATCATCAGCAAAGCGAAGGAATACACAGTTTTTGCATTTTGCCTATATCTCTGCGAACATGTGAATTATCATCACGATGCCCAAGGCTTATCTCACAAACCTACCTTGCTTCGTCCTCCAGAGGCCTGACGTACCCCTCCACCAACTGTGCAAGACGCAAGAGGTATGCACGCTCCGAACGGCGTAGCTCCAGTGCTATTTCAGACTTCCTCATGGCCCCCAAGCCAATCATTTGCACAGGACTTCTTTCTAGATTACAACCTGCTTGTTGTAGGGGGAGAATCGATCAGTTACGATCGCGAAACCTACATAGTCCTCCAGAAGAGACTTCAATTTTCCGTTGTCGTACACAAGAAACGTCCATTCTTTGCCGGTTTTCGTCCCAGAACACCAAGATAGCGGGGTCTACCCGATTAGAAATGATTTTACATCGAGCGACATCAGGGTAAGATTGTCGCTACTGGGGAAAAAGCGATTTTTGCTTCCGAAGTTGGAAGTGTGTTCAGTTGGAACAGTCGAGTTGTAGTCCTCGTGTCCCCGAACACCCTGTTACAACAGAAATCGTCTGCGATCTTCGTAGTTTTTAGCTTATTTTATTGTCGCATTCCCAAAACCAAAAGTGCACCTTTTCCTGCAGTCTTCCCAGCCGAAATTTCGCCCCCCCCCCTTTTTCACTTTGGTTGGCCTGTGCCCTCGAAAATAGCGGACAATCTCTTGAAAATTCGGATTTTGATCGAATACTGTAGGATACATATAGTACCAAGCTAAAATGTCTTATAATAAAAAAATTAGCAATTATTATTGAGGGTACATCAACACAATATTTTCAACACCTGAATCCCAGTCCAATCTAAAGCCGTGTTTACAGGCATAGTCCCCACGCATACAGGGCTAGTTACTTGTATCGAAGGTGTGCGGTTTTCTTCTCGCGAGACCTAAGTCGGTACACGAGTAATAGTGTGGATTGCGTAGGTATGCCTTGCCAACACGCATAATGCTACCAGTCCAGCATTTTAAGCACCTCATTGCCAACCCATGAGTTCCCTTGCCTCCGTTAAATATGACTAAAATAGTTATCAGAGGAAAACACAAACACACACACACACACACACACACACACACACACACACACACGCACATACTCTAAGTCGCACGTTCTCCCACAGTCCGATGCTAGTTTCTGATCCGGACTCCTTGAATTCGAAGCGCGTGGGCGGGAGCATCTTGAGACAAAAGCGACAGATCACTCAGCGCATCGCCCGGCGCCCACTCGAGACAAAGGTGAATAGTAAGTCTTTTCGATCAGTGCTGCCCCCGCGAACAGAAGGTCTCGTGGAGACAGCTCGGACAGCAATAAGTAGGGCGAATCAAGCGAGTGTAAACAATAACAGCGTTGAAGCAGTAGAAGTATTAGACAGAGGGGGCACAGGAAGAGGACGGAGCGTCTCGCCTTGCCGCAAGGCCTGGGTTGCGAAATCAGTAGGGGAATTGTATATTAGCGATGAGGATAGTGATGAGGATTTCAATCCAATACTATATCGAAGACGACGGAAGAATGCCTCCTCGCTTTCCACGTCGACCTCGTTTTCGCGATTGATGTCCCCTGAGCTGCGAAGGAGAGGCTCTTTCCGGAGTGATTGGAAGACATCCGCATCAACTACCAAAAAGTAGTAACAGAGCTTGATTGAGAACACGAGAATACCGATCGAGTATAATAATAAATACATTGATAAGAGCGACGAAGTATTTGGAGCATGCACAGCTCACTCTATGTGAGATGCTTACTGTCTTTGTGAACGAATTAATTGTAGGAAAGAGAAGCCCAAGCTAAGACTGGAGCAAGTGTTGGCGAATCAGGAGACTGCCGGGTGGGTGAAATATGCATGATAACTACTACTGAGAGGCAGAGAAAAGTAGATGAAAGGAAGGCAAGAGGCTAAATATATGGAAAATACATAACACATGTAAGATAGAACGTCTGTATATTTTGTCAACGTGTATGCTTCCACACATATCATGACGCCATCTGCCACCTAATATGTCATTGTCATTACCAGCTTATTTAGAATGCATCTAGAAGGCGAATGGTCTGCAGGTGAGGATGGAAGAAACAAAAGAAGAGAAAGGAAAACGGGGGCGACATAAAACTATTTCTCTCTTTCTCTCTTTCTCTCTCACTATGTTATGTGCATGCATATAAATACCTATATATATATATATATATATATATATATATATACGAACAGAAAACTTGGATTTCTATATGGCTGTCGATAGGTTGGTTGGCCTCTTTCGCATCACTCCCAACACCTTGAGCCCGCCGATATCATCTCATATCTTGACAAATCGTTGTCGGCATCGCTTTCCATTATAATTTCTCTCTTTCCTCCTCTTCTGCTACCCTATTCCTATAGTTTTGAGGAGAAATATAAGGATAGCATTGTCAGTGTGCACTCGAAGACTCGACGGATGCGGCTCTTAAGGCATATGCAAAGGGAGGCCATGCGGATATATTCAACGTCATCAAGCACCAATCCTTATCCCTCATGAGCAACCCCCTCCCCTCCCTCGTCCTTCCATTACCTTGCTCTTTTATTTTGGAGCCCAATGCGAATCAGTATCTATGTGTGTGTGTGTGTGTGTGTAGGGAAGATATTATATATATATATATATATATATATATATATTATGTTATACTTCCCAAAAACAACAGCTTTTTCTAGAACGACATCAAGAAGCACCAACGATTTTCCTCCAGCGGCATTCAGTGGGTTCGTGGAACAAGAAGAACCGCTAGTTCGTAGTTCCACGGCCAGTCGCATACAGAGTGTTTTGGTTCCCTCTCGAGGGAGCTCACTGTTGACGTATTACGAATATTATCAGGTTCATCCCACCAGGAGCGCAGCGTGTAGTCAACATCAGCCACAAGCAACGCAAAACGATCGAGCTCTACTTCGCAAGCCTCCATATGGCAAGCGCGGAAGTGGCGCCTGCTGAGCTTCTCTCGCCCGAGTCAAAGCTGCAGAACTCCATGCGCGTCCTTGATAAGTGCAAGAAGGCCCACATGATGCACAAAGATCTCAGTCCTGAAGCCTCCACCGCAACTATCGCCACCACATGTAGCAGTAATTCCAGTCCCCCTCAAAACCCGCTGCTGCAGCAGCAGCAGCAACAACAACAGCAAGCTAGAATAGCAACCACTATCTCGGATACCAAAGGGAAGCACGCCGCATTAGCAGCATCTAAAGGCCCCAGTCAAGCTCCTTCTAATCCTCTGAGTGATGCAACTTCTAGCAGCAATGATAACAAGAAGGGACCAGGGAGGGAGATGACGTTGGAGAAAGCAAACAGCAAAAAGGGAGGTAGTGAGACAAGGAATTCTGCTTGTCAATCAGCCAGGAAAGGGAGTGGAAGCAGTAGCGACAAAAAGAAGAATAAGGAGAAAGATAAAACCACCGATGATTCAGCTACGCTCAACTCGCAGATCGAGGAGTGTCTCTTCTGTTTTCAGACGGCTAAACGTGAGGTATTCAAGCTCATGGCGAGCGATTCTTTCCAACGCTTTGTACGCGCACATCCAGAGGCTTGGGTGGCGGCACACGAGCCAGTTGAGAATTTCATCGCGGTCGATAAAGCAATCAGCGAGATCATCGTTGTTCCCCAAACTGCTGCGAAGTGGTCTTTCTGGTCTCGCCTCAAAGGATCTACTAAGATAGATGACGACAAAAATGTCAAATGAGTTATCATTTGGAGACGCTAGGCATATGAGACTGTCAGTTCCAATGAAGATCTAGACCGTGCCTTGTTGTTAGAAGGGTTCAGAGCAAAGTACGATGTCCGATGTGCTAGCTTGGATCAACCACGAGCACACACATCATCTAGATCATACTTTTGCCATGTATGTACGCAAGTACCATGCAAGGGAAGCATGTAATGGTACAGTTTGCCATGTTATGCCATGACGCTGATCATGCATGTGGAGCCAGGCTAGGAGGGCCATGTATCGCATTCATAGTGCACTGACCTTTGCAACTACAAGCTGTGATGAGATGCTCACAGATGGCTGCCATTTTAAGTCATCTGCTCGATTGTGGCGACATGCAACAGCAGCACAGCTAGCAGACAGCTTAAATAGTACGCATACGTCGCAATAATTTGCGTCAACTTAATGCGCTATTTCATGCGATGCTGTCTACAATGAGCGCTGCGAATGCTAATTCCGGCATGTATACGTATTTAAATATATATAATATATTCAGTTTTATACATAGTATAGTTTTCGATATATGTGGCTGGATACATGTAGCGATTGATGACCATTGAACAAATTTAATTGATTAATTACATCCGTCTTACATGTAGCGATTGATTGATACGACATTTAGAGATAGTATATTCTCCATGCGAAGATTACTAAATCATGGAAATTGCATGCAGACGAAGAAGGACATGAATAATGAAGGACATAAATAATAAACAAATCTGGATAAGATCTTCTGAGAGTCATCGCCGGACCGTGTTGTTAACTTCTCCCTTTGTGAACCTGTTGTCATCTTCTCTCTTCTCTCTTCTTCCTCGGATCTACGTCTGAATCAAACACAAAAAATAAGTCAGTGTTAGTAAGATGAGTCCCGAGTTGTTTTGATTGCATGGAACTGTGTCAAAGTAGAGAACAGTCCCTCACCTGCTATTGTGGCCAAGTAAATCAGATTCTGCTGCAACTTCATTTGATAGCTGTAAAGATATGAGCAAGAAGTTAGAAAGTAAAAGCAAAAGCCGAAAGTAGAAAGGCTTACGAGCTAGCTTCGTTCGTCTTTCCCTGGCTTTGGTGTTCATATATTGCTCGGAGTAGAATGTCATTTTCGTGCAAGTACTGAAATTAAGAAAGGAAGAAAAAGAAATTGGAGCAAGTGGTGATGAGAATTGAATATCCTGCTTAAAGAATCTATCTCACCTTCTCAACTAGATCTGATGTCAGTTGCTGCTGGAGTCTCTGAGAGGGCTGTTGTACCCTCTTTGATGGCTTTTGAGTAGACATTTCTGGGAAGACGGCGTATGTGCCGAAGGATAATTCTATATAAAACGATCTGCCACCCACGAAAACAAGGCTCTAAAATACTATTCATCCAACGGAGAAGAGAGTAGCAAAGAAAAAGCAAGAACCTAAGATCCACGTATGAACCGAAGAGGTGGGGCAAGTGTTGGTGGTGGTAACAATCGCCTCTCCAAACGTCTTTTTTGTGAAACACTTCACTAGATAAGAAATCGTGCTGAATATATCGATTAATTTCTTCAAGTACTTCCCACAATAATAAACATCGTAAAGGTCCCGCTCTTTCAAAAGGTTGACTCTTTTTAGATGTTTTCGGGGATGAGATTTGACATGGGAGCAACTCGAATTCCAGTTTTCTCACAGGCGTCAATGTTCTTACCTTTGTCGCACAACAAACATTATTGGGGGTTTTCGCCCAATGGCGTCGGAAATTATATTTCTTCAAAAATGGATGCAGATTATGGATCTGCGACATGGATTCCGGTGCCGGAACAAAACCCAAATCGGGGGTGGAGACGTGTGTAGGTACCCCACCGCTACCTCCAACAAAGCCCCCCTGAAAAAATTGTAATCCTCCCCCTGTAATCGCTAGGCCTCGCTGCACCGTAACTTCAATGTCGGCGATGGAATTATACGAGAAAAATGTGAGTGCTATATTTTCTTGCCAATTCTATGTTCCCCTCCCCCTCCCCCATGGGTCATTCGGAGAAGCGACGTGTCATCGTGCAAAAGTTGCTTTTAGCGAAATCATCGACGTCTTCAAACGTATGTTGGATACTATAAGAGAGACAATTTATATTGGTCAGGTTTCAGAGCAGATAATGCATCTTTTTGCGCCGTTGAAGAAGTACGTCACTCATCAACCGCTCCTGTCATATTTAAACCTAACGATTTCTAACTCATCATTAGAAATACCAAGGACGATATTATAGATGATCTCAAGAAGATGCGGGACCGCGATGAGTCTATCGGATGTCTTCCAACAGTTTACATTACAGCTGGAATAGCTCCGGGTTTCGATACACGTGAATACGACGAGACAGCACCAACTCCTCTTGCTTCAATGATCTAATTTCGCTTTGCACGTTGGGTCTTATAGTGACCGAAGAAGAAATTTTGAACTCGCGCAAATTTGAACAGCATCTCATATCGTTGACATCATCATCTTGAAACACTAATTTACTACACTATTAAACCACTAGAGCTGTCGGCGGAGCTGAAGAGATTACGTGCAGAAAATTCTGCCCTGCGCGATCAGGTAATAAAGAAGAGTGCAACGAACTTCCTCAAACTAAACTCACCTCATGGTGCCTTCATTCTCTTTTGTACACACTCACCTGGAGAGTGACGATATGTTTATTTTGTGCATCCCTCACAATGTGTCTGCCTCTTTTCACTTCACCAGCTCAAGGGCCACGGATTCCTTCCCGTTGTGAGCGAAGACCGACACAAAGTCCTAACATTTGAAGGGAAAGAAGGGCGCACATCTAAGGGATCGAAGCTCAAGAAAATTTCATCGTAAGCAAAAACTAACGAGATGAAGACCTTGACTTCCTCTTTTCTTTCCTTCACTCCCTCCATCCTCTTCTACACCCTCTTCTTTCTCATCTTCCTCCATGCTCTGCTGAATTGAAATAAATATATATATATATATATATATATATATATATATATATATATATATATATTTAATTTTAATGCATGACCACATAGGTTCCATAAGCTTCCAGAAATCAAGGTTGCCTCTCACCTTGAAATACAGCATATTCGAGAGGGTTTTGAGATGGGATGGAGCAGGCAGGCGATCGTCATGAGATCAGATTGCTCCGTCTCTTTTGCTGTCATTTCCTGTTTCTTATCTTATTATACAACTCAGACACCGATGCTAGCTGCGCAGACGACTCAAAAGATACCTCCCCTCGATTGGAAGACGATGGACAGTGATTTCCCATCGGACAGCAGTGGCCAAACCGTTGAGATTGAGATCGTCAAGCATCTGCAGCAAGGTTCTCTGTAGGACACCCATTATTTGTTAGACGTGAAAAGCACTTTAATCCAATCATTTTGACTCTTAAATCTTCTGCTCTATTACTGTTTTAGTACTATCATCACCATCATCATCATCATCATCATCATCATCATCATCACAATTAGGGACCGGACTCTTGAAGAAAATGCGTTGGAGCGCTCCCAAAATACGAGTTTTCAGGCTATCGAAAAATATGCAGTATCTTCAAAGAGAAAGCCTCAACTTTCTCTCCTTTGCGCCCACTAGAATACATCTCAACCACATCACAGCCATGGAGGTAGACACCAGAGAAACAAATGATTTTCAACTCTACCTCTTTCACCTTGCCTTCTCCTTCAAGCCCAGCTTACCCGATATTAACCTCTGATGATGATTAAATCGACGAAGAAAATTATATTTGATTGGAATCAATTGAATGTATTTTTCTTTACACAGCATCGAACATCAAGCACCACCGATCCAGAGCTCGCGGAGGCAGGCTTCTGCATATTCTATGATCTCACGTAATAATCCCAAAAACACATTTCAATTCGTCAGAAATCAGAGTAAGGTTGCATGGAAATCATATATGACTGTGGTGTTTGGATATGTGGTTATCTGCGATAATATTCTGTATATCGCAGTGGTAGGAGGCAAAGAGGTAGCTGGTTCGATCTTGTCGCACCTACCGCAGCAGATTATATACTTTGGACAAAAGGTTATTGCTTCGTGATAGTTTTAGTAGTTGTTTTTGTTGCATTGGTTGTGCTGTTAGGCATTACTATAGCAACAGAACATACGGTTATGAAGATAGCGGGTTGGAGTAGTATCCATCACAATCCTCACTTTTAATTTCTTTCCATCATGATGTCTAACACTGCTTACGATTTCCCTTTTCCCCGACCCTCTCAAAATGCTAGGTTTGCAGCTTGTTCTTGAACATCGTGCAAAATCGACTTCGACAGGGGCCAAACTCAAAGCTGGTGGGAATGCAGAGCACTTGTGTATCCATATATACATATTTCATATACGCAAACCCGCACATTTACTTACAAAGTTATAAAAAATATATATATTTATACTTCTTCATTTATGTATTTATATCTTCAGAGCTTCTGGAGCTTACTCTGAAGATTCCTGTCACATCGATTAATCATTGGTCTGTAATAATTAGTAGTAGGCATTTTTGTTCTCTCTCTTTCTCTTTCTCTCTCTCTCTCTCTCTCTCTCTCTCTCTCTCTTTCTCTAATTCATTTCCTATTTTGTGTCAACAGGTACGTCCACCACTTTCCAAATGGATGTATGACCGATGGAGAAGAGTCATTATAGCACAACGTTATGCACAACGTTATGCACAACGTTATAGCACAACGTTATAGCACAACGTTATAGCACAACGTTAGGCTGTTAGATTACTTTACACTATTACAATACTAAATTACACGACTACTATATTTATATCTCGACAATGATTCACTATACCATTATTGATTCCGATTCCTATTAGAATTAATTAGTATGCACGCACAAGTTTGTGCGTGCATGACTATAGTACATTCTACAAATTAGCATGTATTAATATTACTCAATTATTCAAGCATCCATCACTTGCATTTTGAGCTGTGTGCGTTAAATTGCACTACTAGATGTTACATAGCAGAGCGAGACTAACTTGCTGGTGCTTACTCTAAAATCAAACCTAATCTCATGACCATAGTAAGCACATCGCAATGTGGATCGCAATTGTTTGTAAGACGGATGTAATCAATCAAATTAAATTTGTTCAATGGTCATCCTCATGTAGCAGCGCTACTGTTGAATTTGTTGGTCTCCGCTATGATTTGTTTCATGCAATCAAACGTATGTTGTTTCGGTCTTGAATGGCGCGCATTTCGCGCAGTTGTTTGTGATGCGTGCATCTCACATTTGCAGCTGCTGCGGTGCAAAAATTCTGCGCTGTTGCCGCATTCTAGCATTGGCAGATGTCACATGCTTTTGATTGTGAGATTCACATGCAACTTCTGTTCTTTGGGAGCTGAGCTTGTTAATTGTGATGACACCAAACGACAATTGTCTGTCACAACGCCTGCAGCTTTGTGCATGCATGCTGAACTCGCATGAGCGACGAAGTCCTGCTAGTGTCAATTGAAAGGCACACTTCGTCAGGTTGCAATGAACTAGTGAATGAAAAGACATCGTGATTGAACAAAATCGTAACAATCTGTTCATGCTGTTCACTACAAAACTAAGGGTTTGCATCATTGCACAACAAATTGCTAGCTAGCTAGCCTCTCCTCTTCAACACACAGAGAATAAGGTTCCTTGTGTCGCCACGAAGCATTGCTTCAAGTTTAGTCCCGACAGGGCACAGCGCATGATGCCGAGCAAGTTGCGCATGAAAAACATATGTGCGCATTACAACATTGAGAACAAGAGCACATAGTTGTAATCTCATAGTGATGACATGCAATGTACGTATGTTGTCTAGTTGCACATTGCACACTTCCGCCAGTCGCATCTTGAACAGAAATTCCAACTTTTGATCCACCAGCTCTAGAGCTATTGCAGTCTAGATCCATCATCATCAACCTCTGGTTTCTGGATCAATTTGTTTAATCGCCTCTTCTTTTTCGAAGCGATTGAACTTGAATATTTGGCGCAATTTTCATCGTTGGCAGTCAAAGGCTGCAAATCATAACAACTCAATTTTTACTCATTGGTCATTAATCAATGTCATCAACAACCGTGCTATGAGGCGTAGTTTTACGCTCACCCAGCACACCAGCCTCTCTTGCCCTGTGTAGAAGACTGTAATAAACACAGTTTTCTTTGTTTGCCTGTAAGAAATCATATCAATTTGAAATACGTCAACCCATGAGCCTTTGAAATATGTTGAAGTGAGGTTTTTCGAATTTTATCATTAGGTTACATTCAGTTATTCAGCATCAAAAACCTTCTTATGTTCAACAGCAGAATCTTGCCTTTCATTTATTTCACTTTCGCTAAGGTTCGGGATGAGTTTCAGGGCGAGTTTCTGTCCTAGGATGTTGAGTCTTGGACGCGAGTTTGTGCTAGCTCTCTCTTCTTCAACGGAATAAGGTTCGTCAGTTCCATCCTTGTCGGCTCTAAAATGAACCGAATCTTCGCAGCTCGAGCCATCATTACTTTGAGAATAACAGGCTGAATCCTCTTCACAGTTATCGGAAGGAACAGATACATCATCAACATCACTTTCTTTCTTGCAACTATTTGTCGTTTCTGACTTTCTCATTGAGGATGACTTTTGGGAAATCCTGGCCTTAAGCCAGGCAAGATCATTTGCTTTTGGCCCCTTGGGATATGTTCCATAATATTGTTTATGAATGTCTTTCAATTTCTGGAGTTCGCTCTTCGAATGAGAGCACAAAGATCAATCAAACGATGAAGTATTCATTGAGGTCGAATAATGATACTGAATCCGTCACCTTCTCTCGTTCCGGTTCTTTCTTTTTTTCGTGTTGTAAGTTTGCACTGACTTCCACAGATTTAGTTTTCTGAATCGAAGAAGTTTCCTTCACTTGAGAAATTCTAGACTTCAGCCATTCAATATCTTTTGCCTTTGGACCCTTTGGGTAGGTTCCAAAGCTGCACGTAAAAATCAAAAGGTAGCATCCACTTAAATAATATTCATTCATCAAGGGAAAACCTCATGATGATGGACATGTTGACATGCACTACATGATCTTGTGCTGTTCTTTGAGGCTAGATAGAAGATGAGGACAAGATCGCTGCTGTGGCATGATGATTGGACGAGAGGTCAACGTAAACTTTATCCAAGTTTCTGTGATAGCAATGGCATTTGTTAAACAAGATCAATCAAGCGAAACATACTCCATAGTTCCACCAAACTAATGAACTCGAACTTTGGAAGTCCTGGAAGTCGAGCAGTTAGAAGACTTCATTTTTCGAAGAGGTTAACAGGCTTTCTAACTCCTGCGACTTGACAGCAATCGGGTAAAAAAAGAAATCCCTTTTTCATACCGAAATTCCAAAAAATGCAAAGCATTAGTTTTTAAATATTGTCGCGATTCTTGAAAGGATTGAACATTGGCCGGCATGCTTCTTTGCTCCATGCCTGAGCTCGAGCAAAAGTTCAGTTTTCGCAACATTTCCATAGTAAAAAACGAATGGATATTTGAAGTAAGACATGGAAATAGTTTATTTTTTGCAAAATTAGCGATCGACACCAACAAAGAACAGATCACAGATCAATTGTTTCGGAGGAAGGAGGCCGAGAGCAAATGCGCCGTTGGCCTTCAGGAGTGGTCTTTTCAGAAGACCATTCCTATGGTAGTGCATGGAATCTCGCGATATGAATGATCTGTCTTCCCGCCCAAGTGACAAATGAAATATGATGATTTTACATCCATCGCTCATGTTTCTATCAACAAATTCGTCGTTAAGTTGTATCATTTACACAGAAATTCGTATGACGACATTTTCAAGAGAGAAAATGATGGAATCAGTCAGCGCTACTGATCTTGTGGATGCTCTTATTGCAAGCAAGGAAGTGCAAAAAATAAAGAAAAAGGAATGTCTTACATTCCTTAAGAAATCCCGTTCGTTTCGTAGCATGGACACAAAAACTCTACTCCCGAAACTAAAAGACTCCGATCTTTTCCAGGTTATCAATCACAATGTAAAGTCTAAGTAAAACGTAGCTAAGATGTGTGGCTATGTGCGCGTACAGAAACAACAAGGATGTTTACCAGTGTGCTTGTGCTATTTTTTAGATCGTTGCAGATAACAAAGACATCGAACAAAAACTGAACATCAATGAAGTGTGTAGGGTGAGCCCTTTATAATCTAAGATCCTATGATACGATTAATAAATCTTTGGTAACATTTGAATAAAGGTTATCAAGCGCGCAGGGCGGCACGCCGCTGTTATGCGATTCACGAAGGGTAATTCAGTTCGTTAGTATTCTTCGCTTCAATTTGACAATTTTCTTTGTAATTTGGTGCAGAAAACATTATCAAGCTGTTTGGTGATGCACGTCTTGAGGCTTATTTAAGTGTCGAAGAACTGGAGCGTTATGCGAATGCACAACAGGGAGATAGTTTATGGTTAACCAGACCAAAATCTCCGGGACGGATGAGACCAAGAACACCTCCAAATAGAAATATACCTAAATCACCACGAGGATCCCGCGGAAATGCTCCAGCAAAAATCAAAATTTTACAAAGAATGTCGAGGTCTCAGCTCAAGAATTTACTAACTGAAGCAAAATTGACGGTAGCAACACGTAAAGATGTACGCAGTCCTTCCGTCTTGAATTACATTATAGAAAGATGACCGAGTAAGTTTTAAAAAAAAAACATTGTCTTTAACAAGGTCACTTTTTTTCAGGAGAGAATGCCTCACGGCGCTTTAAATCGTGCCGTAAAATCTATGAGTCGGGCAGACGCACTTGCTTGTATTGGAGCCTCTGATTTACGTCGTATACTGCGACAGCAGGGCCTTTTAAGGGCCATCCAAGTTGAACATATCTATAAACGTCTCAAACTGAGTCGATTATTGCGGATACTTCCACGTGAGGTACATAGATATTTTACTTAGTTTATGGTTAAAGCTAAGCATTCAGTTTCAAACAGGTGATAGACTCTGTTATACGTAATTTTGAGCTCAAAGTTGATACGGAACAGCTTATTAAAATAGTGCTTGCTGGGAGCTCAGGAAAGAATGAAGAGGACTGCAAGGTCACTTTTAATAAAAAACATTGTCTTTCTAGTCAATAACTGCTTTGAAATCAGCAAAAAGGATTTAGCCTGGAGGCTCTAGAACAGATAGTTCAGGTTAAATGAACATATGATCATGAAATTAGATTTCATAAAAAGATACATACTAGGAGCGAATGCGTGATGGATCTAGCAATGTGCTTGTGGTACGCATGGACTTTGAACGAAAAATCTTAGGAGCTGACGTGGACGACTGCATCAACGAAATTACAACCTATGGCATTGTAGATGATGTGAGTTAATACGTATATTCATTTTATATTTATGTATGTGCATATATAATATTCATATAGCCACAAATGAACTAGAAAATAAGTTCGACCAAAGGTACCAATCACTTGAAATATTTATCCAGACAAGCCCGCTGATACCGGTCTGCAACACCACTTCAGTTTCACAGTTTATTTTCTATTCGCATAAAGCTGATGAACGGCGACCAGGGACTTCGGAATCATTGATCAAGGCATCAAGCAGTCGTGAAGGATCAAAAAGGCCAAAAACTTCTCCCCCAAAAAATATCAACCCTTTAGATACATCCACAGCCATAGGCCCTCAACAAAGAACAACCAATTTTGTTATCGGTGCATTTATATGGAATTGGAGACGGTATATAGAAAATTTAAAGTGTTATGAGTATGTGTGTTTCATCTGTTGGTACTTTACCAGGCAAACCTTGGTTTTAGCCACCCGCTCTCCTGATGGATCACACAACTTGCTCGTGCATAAACCTGAAAGTCCATCCTAACCTGCAAATGACGGCTATTTTGATGACATATTGTTTTGTATAGTGAGTGAATGATGCATAAGTTTAATTCTTGTATTGGAAATCTAGAAATCCGTTAACTAGTGCTGAATTTCATTTTCCGATTGTAAATGGGAGTATGAAGTTATTTATTCCTAGAGATGTTATACGAAGGAACGGTTCAAGAATCAGCGAGGGGTTGGCATCCACCTGGAGGCTTCTTTAATGATAGACAAAAAAAGGTTTGAAAATGTAGAATAGCAACTAATGCACAAAATTTTCGCAAATTTTGTACCAAATTATGGTTGCAGGTTACCCTATCAGTGGATCAATTCGACGAGAAACGTTTAGCTACCGAAGCAACACGCCTTGGGTAGGAATATTTTTATGAATTTTAAGCTACTGGTTAAAATATTTCGTAATACTTCAGCCTAATTCCGACGGAGAGCCAGTGGAAAACAATACAAAACTACGATCTCGAAAGATTGATTGAAGTCACCTTCACCGAAATTACACAAATCATTTAACCGTCTGATGAAGTGAAATCGTTATAACATCAATACTTGGCTATGGTTAGATTGTCTTGCAATTAGGAGCAAAAGGCTTGATAAGGTCCTCATATGGCCTTTACCTATAGATATGAAACTGATTTTTAATTCCAATGTATATAGTTGCTGTGATTTATTGAAAATGGTTGAGGATAAGCTGCTCTTGAAGCTGATGGTTGAACAAGGGGAAGAGGATCAGAAACAGGGTAAGAGGAAAAAGATTTCAGAGGGAAACATTCTCAGTCAGATTATTTGTCGAAAATTGAGGCTGCAGGTATTTTCAATGCAGGTCATCATAGAAAATAATGATGTTATTTCAATCGTGTTTGATGCATCCAATCGTGGGAATACTGTTTCAGGGCTTAAACGAGACAGTGAGAAAACTAAGAAGAGAAACGATGATGAATCTTCTCGAAATGTCAAACTGCTTAGATTACCTAAATCCAGACGAACAAAAAATGTAATATAAAACTGCTAGTGCATGCATACATTTTTCTATCATAAGTAGAATAATCAAAGAGGTACGTTTATGTCGGACATATGAAAGGCTTTCCGACGGAACCTATTCTGAAGAGGAATGGAAGAAGACCTTGGAAGTATTAGATGAGAAGCATCAATTTTTAAAGGTTTAGTATCACATAGACCTGAATTATTCTCCATTCACACCTAAAAGCAACACTTTTCAGGCTCTATCGATCCGTCACATAGCCAAGATCATTGATCTCTTCACCCTGATAGATATTGCGAAGTTCTTTCAAGTCTGTTTTCATGCTTCATTGGATTTGTGGTGTTAATTCTTTTTGTATGCCGAAGGTGGACGAGCTGCGAGATGTTGTTGAGGTCTGCGGTCTGGCTTCAAAATTTTCACTGAAGCGCGTTGTGCGGTATCACTACCAATAAATGCAATCGGCCGAAATATTGATTTTGAATGATTGACAAGGGGACTCACGAAATCCCAGCTTCTTTCTGTGTTAAAACGGGTGGATGGTGGAAAACTTGCCGAAGTTGCTTTTGAAAGGCCTTTCGTCACTGCAGACATCATTCAAAATATGTTGCTTGATGCATCCACAGATATAGATCAGAGAGTTGAAACTGAGGATAATATACTGTCATCACCTAAGATCAAATCTACAACAAGACTTTTGCAACTTACTCTCTCTGATGATGAAAGGCAGAGAGGATTGTCATTCCTCGGTACAAATTACATCTGAAAATGTCATAAATTTGGTGGATTGCTTTGATTCATTTCTCTATTTAGGTGTAATTGACATAGCTTCTCCTTTATGCTTAATACAAATGGTTGGCAAAAATTACTTTATCATATTTATTTAAACAGAAATTAAAATTTCAAACACGAGCACATATTTTGATGTTAACGTATTTGTTATTCGTATTTAGGACAAGAGTGCTGCCAAATATATCGAAAAGGAGCATCCAGGAATGGTTCCTGAGTTTCTGATTTGGAACGATGAAAAGCAAAAGGTATTGTTGGGTGTCATAAAATTTAGAAATATTCATTCCAAATATAACGTGTTCTTTAACATGTGTGTGACGTCCAAGTTCGCGATGCTATCTCAAAATAAATCTACTAAAATTGTGGAGCTTGCGGCCGATGTGGAAGATTTCTCGATGTTTTGCTTTGAAAACACTGGAACTGAAAAAGGACAAATAGGAAAGTGGAAGATTGAGTTGTCACCGCCTCCACAAGAAAAGATTGTGAGATTTGCGGAAGATGTTCTTTGATTCTTCGATTTGCTCTTCAATTTGCATTACTAGAAAATAATATCATTTCATTATTGGTGTACTACGTGTACATGACAAATTTATAGCTACACAAAATGCACAGCACAAAGTATGATGGTGTAAGACGGATGTAATAAATCAAATTAAATTTGTTCAATGGTAATCTTCATAGTGGGCTACATGGGTATTGGCATGCTGAAAAGTGGGGAATGCGATCACTTGTACGTCGCACATTTAGCCTTTGTTTAGAATATAAGTTCAGCATCGTGGTGCTGCACACGCACATATGTGCGTAGGCATGCACATCGCATGCGGACCACACTGCAGCATCACACTAGCACACAAGTTTGGATCACTTTCAAATTACCCATCATTGCATTACGTTGCAAATTATGTTGGCAGCATGGCTAGATAGCGTAGCAGAACAAGAGTGACAATCTAGCTAGCTAGCAATGTGAAGCAGATCTAAAAATGCTGCGGAGCACGCACATGTTTTAATTCTACGCAGGCTAGCAGGTAGAATCGTAACGCATCACTGAACAATAATAACACGACTTGCATGTTAGCGGCACACATGTTCGTTGAGGTTTTGGTTTGTCTTGACATGAACAATGATCAAGGTGACGAGGTGCGACAACACAGCGTCCTTTTGATTCTCGTGTTAGAAGTACTCGCGCAGTACCAGAATCGTCGATGCAGCTTTGCGTGCCAAACCTAACTCTAGAGCTAGACATGTGCTTAGTGGCAGCTGTATTTTTAAGTGCCGAGTCTCAGTACATCGCAGTTACCGGACGAAAAACTGGTTTCATACTACATCATACATCGACTAGGCACATGATGTACATATTGCGCGATGCTACATGTTAAAGTCATCGATGTTAACGTTGCTGCTATTATCGGTAATAACAATTGCAATGATCAGAAAGTATTTACATTTCTCACATGCATCTACTACAACAACTTCACCTTGCATGTACAATGCCATACATTCTAGATATGATATGATTCTGTATCGACGTATGTGGCTGCTGTACAATGTAAAAAACACACACGACACATACTCTAATCGAGTTTATATATATATATATATATATATATATATATCTTGATATACAGCATATGTATTCGGTACTGTAGTGATAGCGTGGACATTCATCGCTCAGGTTCATTGACTAATATGTAATGTATCCGAACTCGTGAAAGCAATATGCAACAGCTACCGTGATAATTGCGAGCACGATCCCGCTGCTGACGTTGCTATGTCTCTTGGCGTCTTTCGCTGCCAGCTTTAAAACCTTCCAACCCAAATCACGCAAGAACACAGGAGAGAAGAATCATAACCGAGCAAAACGACTGTGATTATTTACCCAACCTTTACGCGAAATGAACGATATCACCAGATTATGTTATTGGAATGGAAATCAATGCAGCATTCTGTGAATGTGTGTACATGTTTATACATGCGCGTGTGTGTTTACATGCTTTTCATCTGCAAGGAATGGGCAAAGCTACAGTGTAATCTTCCATAATGTACTGCTGCTACTACCTGGTGACAGAGATGTAGTCGCGCAATAACACCATCGATTCCAAGACACGTAGACCGCAGCTGTGGGGTGATAATGGTCATAGAGATGGGTGAGGAGGAGGATCACCAAGCAGCACGAGAATAATAAGAATAAAAACAATAAGAATAATAATAACAATGTAATGAGGTAAAGGAAAGGAGCAGTATAAGGCTGGCTGATTGACAAGATTGAAATCGGTATGGAAAAGTAAGAAAAGCGGCAACAATATCAAATTTATTTCTCAATCTTCCAACCCTCCCCCCCTCCCCCCCCCCCCCTTTCGTTCAAGGTTCGGTTGGTTAATGCTTTTTACGTCTTCTAGGCCTGTGGTCGAACGGCAGACCCACCACGATAAGGCAGCTGGATCATCTCGTGGTGGTTCACCTATTATTGTTACGAGTGAGTAGGTCCTTTTAATCCATGTTTATTCTGTTGTATAATTCTAAGTATAACGCACCGTTTTCCCGGGTTATACGCGAGTATTCCACGCTGCCCACTGCTCGCTGATACCTCCCAACCTCTTGCATTACGTTGTTCACAATTTCATCCAATCGCTTCTTCTCGTCCGTGCTATCTTCCGGCGGTGATTGTATTGAGGGAGGCGCGGAGGATGGCGCTGACGATTGTGGCGGTTGTGACGATGACGATAGTGATGATGATGACGGCGACGATGGTGACGACGATGACGATGATGACGCAAGCAAGCGATCCTCCGCAATCTTGGCTTCTCCTACCTGCAGGCCAAACTCACCCTCCTCATAGCTAATCTGTAAGAATAACCATGAGAAGAAGAGAGGAAGCGATGCAGTGACTGGATCAGATGACGCAACAATCTCACACGACGACGACGACGATGACGATGATGTGGACGACGATTGATACTCGACGGATGATTCCACTACGAAAGTCTCTGCACAAAGACGAACATATGCAGCAGCAGCAGCAGCAGCAGCAGCAGCAGCAGCAGCAGCAGCAGCATTCGTAGATATATCGGCGTTAGTTTGGTGTGCACTGCGGCATATTATGTACACTAGTAGTGCTGCCTGGGGAGCACTCACATTCGTCACATTGCAGCGATGCGTGGCCTTTCCATCGATGTAGAAGCGCCCGTCGGCAGTGGAACGGCTGCGGTAGGTTAATAATAGACGGACCGAGGATGGGGTCAGTATTAGTAGTAGAAAAGTCACTGCTGCCACAGTAGTAGTGTCGAGTTGGGAATGATTCACCGTGATGGTGGTAGTAGTAGTAGTAGTAGTAGTAGTAGTGGTAGTGGTAGTGGTAATAGCCCTTATCATCTCTAGTTTTTATGGTTTTAAGTGATATAAGCGACAAGAAGAAGAAGAATAAGAAGAAAAGGAACTCATCCCGGCCAAGCAACCAACCCCTCCCCTACCTGCTCTCGATCTTGACGAAACAGCCCACACCCTCATCAGGGCCCGTCATGATAACGAACCTTGGACAACGGGGGGGGGGGGTGAGGGGACAACAACCAAAAGAAGAGGAGTCACAATATGAATATAAGGTGGAATATGCTTCTATCCATTTATCTTTCTCTCTCTTCCTCTTCTCTGCTCGATCCCCCCCCCCCCTCCTCACCCTTCCAACTGGATACTATCGAATACCTTCTATCTCCACCTGTGAGAGCTCGCATGACTAGTCGTCGGTACCGAACCTACCGGATTGACAATGACGATCAACGCACACGCATAGGGAGGGGGTAAAGCTTGCATGCAAGGGTGGATGAGTGAGTGAGAGTTAACAGCACAGCACAGCGGGACTATCTTCGAGAACGAACGAAATGATGATGATGCAGGAGCCCTTTCACACACACACACACACACACACACACACACACACACAAGGACACAGATACACGGCTGCGGTGCAGCCATAATTGATTCGCCGCATACAACACGTATCTCGTGATTAAGGAAGGAGGAGGGGGCATGTGAGTAAGCTCAGGCCCGCAAGCGAAACCTCGAACAGGTGCAGTCTTATCCGCTGCCCCGGGAAACTAAAGGATAATGACCAATGAACGATGACAACGGATAGCATGCACAGATATGTGTCGAGACAATGATGATGGTGGTAGATAACGCTGGACATACGATTACGATCGGTGAGAAGAGAGTAACTATCAACCTTAAGAAGTGAGCAAAGAATATCCCGTACTTTGTCTTTTTCTCCGCCTTCCGCACGGTTGTCTCCTCTTCCCTCAACCTGATCACAAATATTGTCGTGATTTTCTCTCGATGTCTCAGCCCAGAGTCGCTCTTAGATGAGGACATCGTTGATAGTGCTTTATTCTGTTTTTTCAAGATCATATTTCCAAGGAGTAGGGTAATAAGTAGCTGTGCTGTCCGGATATATCATTACTTGTATTCACGAGGAGCGTATTTGGAGACTAGATGTACGATAAGAGAGTTGACTGGGTGACACTGTTATAAAATTATATTTTGGATTAACGCAAAACGACGTTTGCAGCTCCAGCACGGGCACAGAAATCTACTGCACCCATCAAATTGAACCAACAAAAAACATATCTAGCTCTTAGATGTGGGTCAGCATTCTAGTCAACTAGCAGCACCTTCGGGTCCATTTTACACAAAGGATGGCGGCATAGCGGGCAGTTTGGCTTCTCTCGGACCGCACGCGACAAGCACGCCCTGAGCCGAAATCAAAAGTGAAGGACGCAGAGCGGACATAGGAGGTGGAAAATGATTTGATATATAGGTCTAGAGATGATTCGAGGATAGAGAATGGAAGACAGGAGCAACAGACAAGAAAGAAGAAGGAAGATACTTAGGAGAGTGCCCGTCGACGCTCCATTATTAGTCGCTCAACTACCTGCAAAATGTGTGGCCGCACTCTGGGGTCGTCACGGGGTCGAAGAGAGACTTCAAACACAGCGCGCACTCGAGCTCTCGAAAGGGGATATGCAGCAGCTTCTCCTTGGATTCGTCCTCGTCTTCAGCTGCCGCTCGCGACGCATCCGCCGACGGGGCAACGGGTGGCTCAGGCTCCATTAGAGGGATTTTGATCTATGCGACAAGGGCTATATGGTCAAAATGGATAAGGACACAGGTTATTTTGATTGATTTTATCTGGGAAATTCTATAAGCTAGGAACATCTGAAAGATCGTTCGCTTATTTTTTTTTTCAAATCCCACTTTGCTGTACAAATCCGGGTAAAAACAGCCTGTGACTTTCCAGGCGACAGCATAAATAGGTCTGTCGCTCGACAGAAATCGTACTTTATGCTGCCGCCGACGTGCTCGGTTAGATATGCATGTGCCCTCCTCCCTCTGCTCGCTGCTAACTACTCCCGAAGACCCCCTTTCTCGCCTCCTCCCTTGTGAGACTGGGAGGTCAACCAGTAATGGAATATGACACAGTGGACACCAACGACGCGGACTTGAAAGTTGATAACGTCGACCTGAGCAATGAGTCAAGCGGCAGCCATCATCGTTCTGAGCTGCTTATCATCGGAAGCAGCAATGATCATCCTGAGGAGCACCCCCCCCCAGCGGCATTAGTGGAAGCAGCAGCAGCAGTAGCAGCAGGCCATGACATCGAGATGGAGAGATTGGTCGGCGATGGACGGGGGGTTGAGGACAGCAAGGGTGGTGAAGCTGCGGAGGAGGAGGAAAGGGAAGGAAAGGGGCTGGACGATCTGGCAGCAAGGCAGTGGATACTTCGCCAGCCTATAATCTACAAGTTTTGCGCATATGGTAAGCAAAAACTCCTACTTCTGGTCGATGAATTTTGTTCCGTTCTGTACGTCGTTGCACGCAGTAGATTATGAATCACGTGTGATGATAACATCCTCCTCAGGCTTTTTGAAGAACCTTCAGTTTTTCGAGGCGTATCTATATGTCATGCTTCTCGCATATGGATATGATCTATCGCACATTGGCTTACTGCAAGGCATTCAAGCATGCACTACTGGTCCCTCTCCATAAGAGTATAATATATATATATATATATATATATATAATATCTGTGTTCCAGTCATGATTATATCAAAACATTGTTCTGCCAGTAATTTAAAAAAAAGATTCATATGGTGAATCTAAATATGATCCAGGAGGATACTTTGTTGTGAGAAAATGGTTCTGTGCGTTTTCCATTGAATTGCGTATAAATGCTCTCCGAAGTGCTGACTTCATTGATCATGCTACCCTCTCCAACCAAATGATGACAGTTATGTGCGAGTACCCCTCCGGAGTGATAGCGGATCGATGCGGCAAGAAAATATCTCTTCTCTCTTCCTTCATCATGTGAGCACAACAACGAGAACACATGCTTCCAACAGCTTTGATAGCCGCCTATGGCTTTCTCTCTACGATTGCGGAGCTGCGATGAATGTGTCACACAGAGAGAATATACAGAGATATGCCCTCCTTGTGACTAACATGTCAACATATAAGTAGTATATACTCCTTCCCTCATAGCTTTTCGCACCCCAAAACTAAGCTGGTGGCTACCACTACCTCGTCAGGTATATGGTCTCTTTCCTGCTCTACAGCTTCGGCTCAGAGTCATTTGCCGTGCTCGCGATCGCTGCGATGCTGTACGGGATGGGAGAGGCTCTCAGGTAGCATTAATACTCTTAAACTTAAGAAGACTTGTGCAAGCAGAAATTTGAACTGCACAACACTCCCATCAGCTTATCGGAAGATTTGTTCATCAGAAATGATGTTACCCGTGCTTATCACCACCTCTCCTCAGGTCTGGCTGCCACAAAGCGATGATCCTTCAGTGGCTGGAGAGACATGGACACTTGAAGCAAAAGACATTTCTGTACTCACGCACACGATCATTCTCTAATCTCGGCTCTGCAATCAATGCTGTGACAGCGGTGAGGAGTTAAAATAAGTTCTATGCTCGAGTCGCTACGAGCCATAACCGCGCGTGCACACGCATAAAAAATGGTAATTTCCAACTAGGTCTGTCTAGTTGTCTTTGTGCCCGGATCGTCCGTGGTAAGATAATTAATTCAAGCAAAAATTATAAGTGCTCATCACGTGTGCCGCGCGCGTTTTCCAACTCTTTTTCCAATTCCACGTGCTCCCTCCACCACCACCACCACCGCCGCCGCCACAAATTCATCACGAAACAATACAAAGTATTTTCCAAACTTACTTGGTTTTTCTTTCTTACCTATGCTGCTATGGTGGTGGTTTTGGTCGAAGATCTTCCTGGGTTCCATCGTTCCTATGATGCTGGACTTCATCTTGGTAGCCACGTACCCTTCCTACCTGAACGTTTGGTCAGAAACACCAGCGACCATGTGGTATGACTACAACTACTACTACTACTACTACTGCTACTACAAGTCCGATATCGTGCTATTATGTTATGTACCATCCTATGTGTGGGGGAACGTCAGATGAATTTGCTGTCTCTTCCCCCTCTCTCACCAAATCGGCATGTCATTACCGAAGTGAAGTCGCAACGGCGCGACGACTTGACTTCTGACACATCCTTTTGGTTCTGAATATGAATAAGGAGCCTAGTGAAGGATGAGTTCTCAGCCCTTGTAACGCTTCTGTCGCACCCACACAACCGCCGCAAAGTCCTCTCCTCATCCATCTTCCAAGCCTCGCACAAGACGCTCAAAGACTACATCCAACCCATCATGGTCATTCTGGGGGGGGAAATGCTCAAGCAATGGAGAGTCTCGGGTGAAAATCGAGTCAGAACGTTGACGAAAGTGGTTATAGGCTGCACGTACGCCTTGTTCTACCTCGTGTCGTGTGCAGGGACTCGTAATTCTTGGCGCATCGCAGGGTTATTTTCCTCCGAGAAGACCGCGATGGACCGCATATTCGACGCCTTTCTCGTCCTTGCGATTGGCATTGGCGTCTTCGTGTGGACAGAGCTGCCGGTCTTGGTGATTCCTGCGTACTTATTCTTGTACTTTCTTACCAACACGAGGAGGCCGCTGGCGATGTCTCAGGTAGTGTGTATTTCTGTCAACACACGTGTGTGTGTGTGTGTGTGTGTGTGTGTGTGTGCGCGCGCGCGCAGAATATGAGTGCATATTTGAAATTACAGAGTACATGTAGATCTAGCCTTGGAATTATCCTTCAGGTATCCGAGCTGATGGGCAAAAAAAGAAGGGCAACAGTGCTCTCGGTTGAGAGCCTTCTCAACAGTATCGCATTCTTCATCCTAGCGCCGGCCTGTGGATTCATCGCGCATCATTTCGGCATTTCAGTTCTTTTTCTAGCATTCGGAGTTTCGGGATTGCTATTGAACTTCCTTTATCTCTCAGGAGACCCAGTCCCTGATGAATTAACGTGACGAAAAACATGCTGCATAGCAGCAATTATTGCTCCATTTATGCAGAGTGTACCTATCAATCATCGCTCATTGCGCCAAGTGAAATGGAGTCATATAGTCCAGTAAATTATGTCAATGAGAAACAGCACACACTCTGAAAATTACAAGCCCACCATGCACGTTGCATACTAGTAGGATCAGCAGGTGCATGTGCGCATGGAGCACTGAGTGTGCATTTGTGAGAGCTAGCTAGCCATGGCTGTAGATGATTTCTGCATGCACGTACAGCTCATACGCTGGCTTGCTGATCGATGTCACCTGCATGAGAAGTTACTATCAGGTGAATGCTTCCATTACATTTGGAAACATTTGGACTAACATGTGCAGTTACATGATTTCAATGATTTCACACATGTGAAAATAAATAAAGGTGTTAGCCATCGCGGGCGCAACACCAATAATGCTAAATTCGCAAGCACGTGAAGCACGAGACCGCAGAAACAAACACAACATTAGTGTTGTAGCCGCCACTTTGATTTTGCAGAGCAACATGGGATGACCATTCAAAATCTGTATCAATTTTATGGCATCCGTCTCGTAAGTTAGCGATGTAGCGCGTGCAATTTGGGCAGATTTACCACGACATATTAAACGTGAAATACGAAACGAAGTATATGTAATCCAACACACATGCCAAGATCACTTGCTCTTGTAACTCAAGGTTAACATGGCTAACAGCGCCCGTTGTCGTACACACGGAGTTGTTTGCATTAGCAGTATCAGTGTTCATCAAGGTGAGCGTGGCCATAACCGCAGAAAAACTTCTCCTTCACCAGAGCTTTGTCCGGAACAAACGGATTCTGACGATAAGTGCCAAATCATAGAGATTCTCATACGGAGAAGACTACACCTTAGTTTCTATGGTATTACTACATGTTGTTCGGTTAATGCACAGCCAAAAACACACACACACGTACATGCACGCACATAAATGTATTCAAGGTACACATACACATATACTATCAAACAAAATAGCATAGGATACTTCCATCGTAGGTAGCATAGATATGATTTCACTCTTCCATATCGATGCAGACAAAACCAGGCGACATTAACTTCGTCGTTGCTTGTCGTGTACTATCGAGATAATCCATGAATAAGAACAACTTGGTGACCACCGACCTGTTCTAGGCCTAGCTCAATGGCCCACTTGGTACAGATCCACTTGCTGTGCTGCTTCAGTTCGCCCCCCCCCTTCGCCGTAAGGGATTTCTTGATATCGAGCTTCGCTGCCTTGAGAAGACAACAAGCATAGTTAGAAGCTAGAATACCGAAATTAACCATGCTAATCCACACGTATTTGTAATCTGATATAATATATGGGCCGAGAAGGAATAGGAAGAGATGTGGAGTGAACCTCAACTCGGGCTTGGAACATCTCCTTGGCGAAGGTCATCTGATTAGGCGAGAATTAACGTGCCATGCAACGACAAGAAATATGCTTCCTTTCATTCTAATATATTTTATTATTTCGCTTTATGATGGTGGAGGGAGGACGTCGCTCATATTTGGGTGATTTGTTGCAGCTAGATACATATATTCGGTGTGTACGTATCGTTCATAGTAATCTATTCTTGGTGCTCTCTTCACACACCACTCTGTTTTCTAACGTGCTCTCTTTCCGCGTGACGTTGATGGCCTGAGCATCCCATCCTTCGTCTCTCCGCTTGTCCGGCTTCACGCGATAAGAAGTGAAGAGCTCGGTGCGGCGCTTGAACTTGTAGCCGAAGAGGCAAAGCGAATCCTCCATCTGCTCGCTCACCCCAATGTACTCAAGAGAACAGAGTTCCCGTTTTGCTCCTGATGATAGATAGATAAATAGACGACGTTGCAGAAATAAAGAACAAGCGCTCGTGCACAATTGCCAGGAATGATCTTCAGTCCTCTCCCCCCCGTCCTCTCCCCTCCTCTTTCTCGTCGAACCGCATACTTGATCCACATATCGCCTTTTTAGGCGCGGAGAGGAAGACGACGCCTAGTACCTTCGAGAGTGGCATTGGCCGCGTTAAGAAGCGTGTGCTCGAGCTGAAAGTTGCTGGGATACGTGCTACTCCGAACCCAGTCGATAGGCCTTCTATACTTGGCATGATCAACCTTCTCAAGATAGAGAGACTTCCGATGTCCGACCACATCCCGTATCTAATTATTCAGATACGCCATCAAGGTTGCAATCATCGTCGCAACTTTTGATTCTCTCCTTTGCTGTCATCTACGCCTCCATCACAATTTCATCGCCAGCCGCTATTTCGCAAGGTTGCGATCGAATAAAATTTACTAGCACTGCTACTGCCCCGCCTACACTACAAAAGGAAACCATTGTGATCGGAGAAATTCCACGATGGCTATCGGAAGACAGCTCGCTGTTTGCAACTTCTCTGAATGGAAAAGATAACAAAAAATGAAGTCAACAACTTGAGCAGATTCATCAACATGTTGTGGAATGGAAATTGATTTCGAAAAATCACGTGTAATCCTGCAGTTGTCACACCAAGGACATTTTGTAGTCATCGCTCACTGTCAGAACCTACCTTCTTGTGAGGTGTCCAAATCCGATTTTGGCCGTCTTCAGGCTGCAGTGAATTAACAAGCAAAGTTTGCGTATGAGTACGTGAAATCGAACTTGCATGCAGAAATTAGCCACTCTCATCAGCTGCCATTGCACGTGAAACACGGTTCATCTGTGAGTAATGACTACGTTTTGTGTTTGAAACTTTACGAACGAAAGACTACTTTCGGGCCTCTGTGATGTTGATGCTCTGGGAGAGGCATGAAGTGCTAAGGATTTCATTCGCAGCATAGCTGACTAGCAACGCCATCGAGAACGTTGTGCCTCCGGTTTTCTGCACGTGCACAAACACAGGGATAGGCGAATTCGCTGTGACTTTCCTTGGATGTGCAGCCTCCAGGCACCTAGGCAGAAATTAACAAGAATTTCCTTCATCAAAGTCAGAAACATGGCATCAAGAAGCGACAACGAAGTCGCACTTCCACTCACATTGAGGGATTTAGTGTGTGGGGTTTTGATGATGTCCATCCGACTACAGCGAAAGCTGAAGGAGGCAAGCCCACCGCCAAAGCAACCACTGCCAGGATCATGCTTTTGGGGAGTTTTGGGGGGACGGCTGTGACATGTTCCAACGTGTGAGGATTTTCCAGGATTTCCCTACGATTTCAGCAGGCGGAAAGGCAAAATCTTTGTCGCAATATGTTAACGCCCTCGTTCAACTGACGGAAAAACCTTGCGGAATACCAATTCCCTTTTCTTCTTCCTACTTGACCGGTACGCTTGTCGAGGAGTATGCGACACACCAGAATTCCCAAATTTGCTCCGAAAGGTGACCCAATTTTAAAGAGAAATTCGGAATACTTTTTGGGATAGCGACAAGGTATTTTATGGGAAATAACAGAATTCTTTGCCCTCGATTGCAGACTGGCTCGTCCCGGCGATCCGCGCCCCAGCAGCCACGCATATCTGCCTCGAAGTTCTGAATATGGAAAACATGCCCAAGCTCACGGGAATGGGCCGTCGGGTTGTCGGATCGATGATGGTATAACAAGATGGGGGTGTGAGGAGGCGAAGCGGAGAGTATGGTTGGCGTTAGAATGGAAATATCAGTCTGGTGCTCCATGTCTGTCCCGCGTTTTGAACAGATTGCTCTCCCCCCCTTTAGATGCTACCGGTTCTGTGGTATGTCGGATATTTCGACTGGTATAAACGTTACTTTTTGAGTGCCTTCTCACTTAATGAGCAAGTCCATTGTGCGTGCGTGCGTGTGGTGTGTGTCCATGTGTTAATGATGTAATTTGAATGGTCGAATGTGTGTGGTTGAATTCATCCTGACTCTGATGTTTTGATGTACAACATAAATCTTCACAGGTGGTTTCTGGCGCGGGCACAGCAAATGCTGGTGACTATCACCTGCCTCATTACCCTCGCGGTAAGTGAACAAGAGATGAATTTTCAATGAAAGGAATGCTAAAAGTAACGACGTGGATTTCGTGATCATCCGTTGTATTCGCATTCACGCTATCGTCAAACCACCCACCTCCACGTAGGTATATCTCTCCCCCAAATGGCCAGATCCTGATATGGATCCTGTCTCCGCCGTCATAATGAATAAGCAGGTGAGGTTGTGGATGTCATGGCAGATGCTGAGTTTATTTGTGTGGTATGCCGAACATGTTTCTCTTCTGAATCAAGAATTAACCAAAAACAAGGAATATGTTGATTGCGCGTGTCTCCTTGCTATCGTCGCTATCGTTGTTTGTTGCCGTCGCAATTTCCATCCCATTCACAACTTTCACCAAGAACTATCATTATCATCCTCATCATCATAATCTGGTCCGATCTCCATCGTTATCTCGCCTGCAATTGCTTACTGCTACTACCACTACTACTACTACTACTACTAAAACGATACGAGCAGGATTTGCTACCCCCAGGATCCGTGACGCATCTCACCCTAGTGTTCTACTTCGATGACTGTCCAGACTTTGCAAAAGTCAAGGAAGACGCCAAAGCGGTGAGAGGGAGAGAGTGAGAGAGAGAGAGAGAGAGAGAGAGAGAGAGAGAGAGAGAGAGTTGTGGTCAGGAGACGGTATTACGGGCCAGGGAGCAAAGTACGAGAACGTGACAAGTACAACAATATATACTAGCGATTGAATCAGGAGGAAAGAAGATGAAAATGACACATATACCGGTTCATATGCCGCCCTGCATACATATCCATGCATCGCTGGTCTCTACGTATCTCTATCTCTTTCTCGCTCGATCATCATTGCTCTCTATATATCTCAATCTCTTTCTCGCTCGATCATAATCCTACCATCATCCAGCTGCTGGAGTACAAACGTTTCTGCTCCGTACCTGTTCCTTGTCGGGAAGCAGTCTTTGAGTCGTCGTGGAGGGAGGTGGAGGTAGGAATAGTAGAATTATAATAAATATGAGAGGACGAAGACTGAGAAGTGGGATGTGTTTGGGGCAAGAGAAAGAAGAAGAAAGAGGAGGAGGAGGAGGAGGAGGAGAAGTTGGGTTGTTATGAGATACAGAGGGGAGACACGAAGGATAGCTTCCCAGAAAAAAGAAGGCACGCACAGAGAGCAGCTGGGGCCTTTCTACTCATTCTTCCTTTTCCTGTTTCCTAACGTGCATTCTGTTTGTCAACGCTCTACCATCACCACCACCATCACCATTGCCGTCATCATCATTCCAACATCCGCGCAATCAGGTGAAATATGACGAGCACTTCGGAGAGGTGAAGGTGAATAGCGACGAGGAATTCGAGGCACAGCTGGACCGATTCGCACTCAAGCCTTTCACGTAGATACCATACCACCCAAAAACAAACAACAAAATCGAAGAAGAAGAAGAAGAAGAAGACGACGACGACGAAGACGGAGGAATTAATAATGTCAATGACGATGATGAATAACGAATGTGGGGGGGGGGGGCGTTAAAATATGTCCCCAGATGGTGTCTTCGCGTGTAGCTACATAATTCACACGCACCTCTTGTCATAATACGGCAAACGGTTATGAAAGGGGATGATGATGATGATGATGATGATACCTACCACACGTTTCTGTTGTTCCTCCTTCCATATCTTACCTTCTTCTTCTTCTTCTTCTTCTTCTTCTTCTTCTTCACCTTCTTCTCAAGGCAAGGAAAAGATATGCCTATGTGGCGGATGGATGTCCTTCGAAACTCTGCTGAGAAGGGGCGATCAGCCGTGGTGTGGCGTCTGTCCCACGCCATTGGCGATGGAATTGGCCTTCTTCCCGTTGGATTTAAGTACTACAAATGAAAGAGGAGGAGGTGGTGGAGGAGGAGGAGGAAGAGGAAGGGGAAGGGGAGGAAATGGAAGAAGAGAGAAGAAGAGAAGAACGAATCTACAAACCTTTCTTTAGTCCTATATGTCGTAGAGTCACCCTATTTTGTTCTTACTTTCCTCTCATCACGGTGCATTCTGATGTTCGATGTCATCCTTTTGCTGCTCCATTCTCTCCATCGTCGTCGTCGTCGTTGTTGTTGTTGTTGCTGTTGTTGCCGCAGATTTGCGAGAACGGTGGACGGAAAGCCAGCTGAGCCAAAGAGTTTTCGACCGAAGCGAAGGAGAAGCGGCTCATCAAAGGCAAGAAACGAGAAGGAGCTACGATATTGATAATGATTTAGCGAGAGACGAAAAAGCGATCACGATGTAGCTCATGCGTCCATCCTTACCTCCACCCCCTTCCTAATCCTCCTTCGTTGCTTGCTCTATCATCATATACTAAAGGACGGGGGGTTCGGCAAGATGCTAAATTCACTCATTAAGGTATCATCATCATCATCATCATCATCATCATCATCATCACCGCCACCACCATCTTCCTGCAGAGCGGTGGATCATGTACATGTTGGTGGCGGGGACTATTAGCGTACAAGATCGCCCTTATAAATTTCCCTTTCTTGCCAAATGGCGCAACGAGGATGATGACGATGATGGCGAGGATGATGTCAATGAATGGTGTACATTAACACGGGTGCTGACACGTATTGATGGATTGCAGGACCTCAAGACCGTGGCTAACTTGGCGAACGGCCCCTTCGATAACTGCAGCTCTGTTAATATGTATTACATATAAATATGATATACATATGCATAATGAATATGCTGCTACAACTGCTAGCTTGAAGCAGCAACTTGTTAATATGCATGCACATATGAATACAAACATACCAGTGGCACGACTTAAAATATGTTCTATGTTTTCCCCCCCCCCCCCCCCCCCACCCTCCCTCTCGTCCCCGACATCGTCTAGAAATCATCAAAAGCCCACACTCGAACACAACGGGAAGAGAATGCGACTCGACTTCGACTTTCAATTGGTATATTGATTAAGTGCTAGTAGCATTGTGTTGTCACCTTTCTCTGCCACCCATTGCTTCTATAAGCACTAGGCCTGATCTGCTATTATCTTCTGTATTATCTCTCTCTCTCTCTCTCTCTCTCTCTCTCTCTCTTCTCTCGCACTTATTCCTATGTAAGGACGATATCAGAAGCATTAAGCGCTCGACTGGATACACCATCAACGATATCGTTGTCGCGCTTTTCGCTGGGGCGGTGGTGAGGAGAAATGATGATGGTGGTGGGGGGGGGTGATGATAATGGTGGTGGTGACATGCCCGAGTACAGCAGCGGGGGGGGGGGTTATATGTTATTGCGATTTAGTTCTTAAAATGTCATTGAAAATCCCCCTAAAGTAAAGTAAAAATCATTCATTTGCTCGCCTTCTGGTGCTGTGTTCTTAATCTTGATGAAATGTGCTATCTCTCGCTCCATTTCCCTCTCCCCCCTCCGCCCACCTCCACTCGTCTCAGAAAAAATACATAGGCTGCATGAAAGACAAGGCGCTTGAGAATCCTATGGGGTGGGATTTGGAGCGAAAGGGAGGAGAGGGGGGGGGGGGGGGGGATATATGCGGCAAGTGGTTTCTATACGTTCAGATGTCTCTCCGCGCGCGAGGGAACAGCACTAT
>ADNK01002102.1:0-35329 GCA_000320545.1 Bigelowiella natans CCMP2755
CCCTCCCTCTCACTCTCTCTCTCTCTCTCTCGCTCTCTCTCTCTCCCCCACACACACACACACACAGAGAGAGAGAGAGAGAGAGAGAGAGAGAGAGAGAGGGAAATGGCAGTAAGTAAGGTATTACATCACTTGAAACAGCATGATTCAACAAGTACACCAAATTCGAATAGCACGTGCATAAAGTAACAAGGAGTGACATAACGCAACAGGTCGACGCAGCCATACATCGCTCGTGAATACGGTACGACCAACCACACAACGAACGTTGTTAAGTGACCGAGTCTGTCTGTGCGTTTGTGTGTATGTGGGAGAGAGAGACAGAGAGAGAGAGAGAGAGAGAGAGAGAGAGAGAGAGTGGGGGAGAGATTCTCCTTAGGAGATCACCATTAGTTAACTAAGAATGGAAGGGGAGAGGCCGAAACCGCATGCAAAATTGCTGTGAACTGCCTTCATCCTCCTCCTATTCCTCCTATTCCTTCTCTCTCCTATTCATTCTACTCACATACTCACATATCCATCCACCTTACTACTCTCTGAATCGTGATTAGAAATAGACTACTGGGATTTGCCTGTTGTTGTGCTGTTTTATCGCGGCGAAAGGGTGCAAGCCCCCCACAAGAAAGCAGGGTTGTAATCAATCACAAATGGGAGGGAGGGAGGGAGAGAAGGAGGGTCACTGAAGCCAACACGAAGCATATGAAATATATATATATATATATATATATATATGTGTGTGTGTGTGTGTATGTGTGTGTGTGGTGCGTTGGAATTGGAATTGTCTAGGCAGCCCTTCTCTATTCTGACTTTGCACTGCTGCTTGTTCATGCACCGCGTTTGTCGTCGTTGACAGGGTCTATGAGCTAAAAGACTGTGACAGATTCACACTCCCTCGCTCACAGATACGAGCATGGGTATTATTATTTTTTACGCCACCAGTAGTAGTAGTAGAAGTAGTAGTAGTAGTAGTAGTAGTAGTAGTAGACGGTGAGGACAAATGCTGATGCGTTTATAGAGATCTGTGCTAATGATGATAATGCAATAGCACAAACACATGATGATGATGATAGTGATGGTGATGATAATGAGTACGATGATTATATACTGCTCACAATCAGATTAAGCCTGTCGTGGCAGAGGCGGCGAAGGAGCAGAAGGTGTTGTAGAAAGAAGAGAAGTAGAGGCCATATCAGGCGGCAGCAGCTGTCTTTTGGCTAATGCTCTTAGAGGATGATGTCGTCATTGATACCCGCATTCAGTTGGTTGTCTGCTTCTATGGATATCATCGTGAAACTGACTTTTATTGTTGTTGTTGATGATGATGATGTTGACGTTGCTGATGATGTTGTTGTTGTTGTTGTTGTTGATGATGATGTTGACGTTGCTGATGATGTTGTTGTTGTTGTTGTTGTTGATGATGATGATGTTGACGTTGCTGATGATGTTGTTGTTGTTGTTGTTGTTGTTGATGATGATGTTGACGTTGCTGATGATGTTGTTGTTGTTGTTGTTGTTGATGATGATGTTGACGTTGCTGATGATGTTGTTGTTGTTGTTGATGATGATGATGATGTTGACGTTGCTGATGATGTTGTTGTTGTTGTTGTTGTTGTTGATGATGATGTTGACGTTGCTGATGTTGTTGTTGTTGTTGTTGGCTGCATGCGTAATAATCATCTTAGTCATTATCATCATCTTCATCACTGTCTTTGTCATCGTCACCACTGTAATGATCCTTATATATTTTAAAATTCCCTCTGTTTCTCCCCCCTCCCTCCCTCGTCCCCCCTCCAGAAAGAGGACACGGAATGGCTGAGGGGGAGAGCAAAGAGAAAGACCCGCTTCTTCCAAAGGATGCAGGTGCTGTGGCCGAACTACCATCATACGCATACATGTTATCGCTGGCGATCGTGATAATAGAGTTATTGTAATCTTTGATCGTTGCCGTCATCATATCGTTGTCTTTGGTGCGATACTCACAATTCTAGCGATCATCCGAATCCAGCATCGGTCGTGAGATTTTGATAAAAGAGGAGGACGAACGCCTCAAAAGGAACAAGGCAATCCTCCCCTTCCTCCCCTCCTCGTTTGCTGTATTAAAATAGCATCGGTTCCAATTTTCTGTTCTCTCTATTATGCATACACGTGTAAGAGTAAGAAGAGAGTTATATTGCACCATGCAATATGTGCCCAAAGGCATAGCTCTCCTAGTCTTCTCTTCCTATAGGTAGGATATGTGAGGTGTGAATTTTGGTCGTGTCAGGATCGATATTCGATGTCTTCCACAGCTTCTCAAGGGGAGGATGGCAATCCAACCAATCTGTTTGAGGTCTTCGCCATCATCATCATCATCATCATCATCAATATCGTAATCCTAGAAAAAGAGTAAGTAGAGACAAATTTGGCAGCTAGTAATAATAAAGCATTATTATTGTTATCCTCAATATTATCATCACTATTTCCACAGCAAAAAGCAGCAATATGTAGTGTACTAACAACAGCCAGAACTACTAAACATACAAGCCCTCACCACCACCACCACCACCACCACCATCATCACTATATCTCGATCCTGCGTGTTCTATGGAGGAACTAACTAACTAACGATCGAATGAAATAACTAACTAGGATATAGAGCCCTTCGATTCGGACTATACAAAACGGTACAACTACGAGCGACTGCGAGCACCTTGGAGCGACTCGGAGGCCATGCGAGACTACCCGAAACGCTTTGTGAAGGAGAAAACGGACGCCTTCAAAGAGGAATCTGATAAAGAAAGAGCCCTCCAGACGTTCGGATGGGACCAAGGTGAGTACGACAAGCTGCCCGCCCCCCCAAAGCAGCCCAAGCCGGAAAGGAAGATGTGGGAAACCAAGCGCTTGAAGTGGGCGTCGAAGGACAGGGAGACGGAGGAAGACGATGATGACGATGAACAATACGGGGTGTTCAAATAAGAATAATAATAATTATTATTATTATTATTATTATTGCTATTAATTATTGGTAGTTGATAGCTAGTGGGGAATGAGAAACCAGACGGGGCGAGAGGAGGAGGGGTAGGAGAAAGAGGGCGGGGAGAAGAAGGAGGAGAAGGAGGAGGGAGACCATAAGTATCAATCGGGTTAGAATTTCCGTCGTCGCCCTCTTATAATCTCCACCGCGTATTAGCTTGCCCGCCCGGCTGCTTTTACAGGATTGTGACTTTACTACTACTACTACTACTACTACTACTACTATTACTAATCTACCTCCTAATCTACCTTACTTATGTTGTCTCCCAATCAGTATTACCATTGCACCACCACCACCACCACCACCACTATCATCATTAATCATGAGTGTCATCATCATCATCATCATCATCATCATCACTGCTATAATTGCTAGGAGGATCCCTTGTACCGTGACGCTTCCGTGCACGCAAACATCGTCCGAAGCAGGAAGTCAGATTTCGCAAAGCCACTGGAGGGGGAAGAGGGATTCGCTGACAACGAGCTGGTGAACGACATCTTGGCTGATGATAGTAGGGATAAGGACGCTCTCAAGCCGTATGACCCGGAGGAGGACTCAGGTCGGTCGGCATCTTAACCTTAACCCAACAAGCAAATAACTAGCACGTAGTATTTATCACGATGGGTTTTTGACCACAAGTGTCTGCTGCTACGACCTAGTTTTGTCGTCATCATCTTTCGAGTGACTCGCTCCTCGGTTGATTGCACTATGTATAAGCGTATATGCGATGTCTGCGTTTGGACGATGGTCTCATAACCGACCGACCGACCGACCGACCGACCACGATTCTTTCTAAAGCGCCTCTGTGTACCGCAAGTTAGGAATGATTCGATGCCTTCGAGGACTCATGAAAGTTTATATCTGTGAACTCGTATTGTTGTTGTTGTTGTTGTTTCTGTTGTTCGATTCAGATCCTGATATAGCTGCCGCGGCGAGGGAAAGAAGACGGCAAATACAAACACAGATGAAGGCCAACGCAGATGCCGGATACTCCCCGGACGGCAGGCATCAGCTAAACAACCAGGTAATCACTGCATTCTGTGGGAATTTGCTAATTGTATTCGGGCGAATAGTTGAAGTAACTATCACCAGAAGTTGTCTACTAGTTGTCCTGTATGAGCGTGTGTATGTTGTATGCTCTGCCCCGTAGGACTACGAAGTCACAAGCAAAGGCCAATTCGACAAGTAGTAGCAGTAGTAATAGTAGTAGTAGTAATAGTCGCTACACTGATTTGTTCTCGGTATTGTTATAATACGTGGAGCTACCTCTGCACGAGCCAGTTTTGAGAAACTAAGAACACTTGGCGGATTTAAAGCGCCATTGGCGATTCTTAGTTGTAGATCGTCAAGATTGATGCTTCCGAGTTTTTCCCAATGATTTTTGAAAGAACGATCTCGTTGTTATAGGTTTCGCCTAGTGAACTACGAGAAATTTCTCCTATTCCCCCTCCCCCTCCTCTTTCATGTCTGGTCCAAATACGAAACGGAGGACTTCTATAAATAATCATTGCCTTACCACCTTTACCGGCAGAACGAATGGAGCGATGAGAGAACTTGATCCGAGAGTTGACGGCCTGACAGACGACTTTGATTCCGACATTGCGAGTGCTGTCAATAAACCTAGATTTGAATACGAGCTACTTCGAATGTTCCGTGAAGAAGAAGACACCTGGTAGTTGATGGAAGGCGTCTAGAAGATTGATAGCAATAACTTCTGCCACATACCAACTAGCATAAAAGTTACCGACTTGTTAGCATACGAGTGGATCCAAGGCCAAGGCAGTGTAAGCTAATTTTAGTAATATTGATGTTAAGCATTGCAGCCAAATAACATAGCCGCAGCTTGCGTATCATGTACCGTAGCGTAGGCTAATCAGTGTGCAATATGCTGCTCCAATTAATGTTCGTGTACTCAAACGTCAAATCATGGTCACGTAGCCGCTAATACTAGAATAAACAACAATTATACACACATGTACATGTATATGCAAGACATGGATCATCTGCTTCAATGCGAAGCACACAAACACCAACAGCGCACATTGTGTAATCACTTGAAAGCCATCATGGAACGCAACACTGAAACGAAAATGCTCACTCAACCTGAAAAAGAAGCACGGGACATCGTGTGTGCTGCACGACACAGACGACATGATGCACATACTTTCACATGCATGACAATAGACATACGTATATATAACATATGTAACATATATATTATATACTGTGTCTATAGATCATGAAACACATCATAGTGGAGACAAACCGACACAACTAGACAACATCAGCGCTGTAGCCGCTGCTTTGCATAGCTACATCAGGATGACCATTGAAAAGATTTAATCAATTCATTACATCTGTCTCATGTATGCAACATCATGCATACTGCTGTGTGCATTGGCTGATTTAGATATATCTCGGATACTGGACATGGCGGCAACGGGCGACACGCTCTAGTCGTATCGCATGTGAGATGTATGATACATGCTCATATATGTTACTTATGGCCTTTATTTTCCCCGCTCGAATCAAAATGTCGCTGCTGGCTTTCGTCCTCGAGAGGTATATCGCCGCTAAATTCACTATCATCATCGTCATCTTCTGCTTCCTCATCAACATCTATTGTGAAATTATCCAGCTTCGGCATTCGCGTAGTTTCTGCATCCAAATAACTGACAATTGCGAAATATAGCCAACCCATCGCAAAAAACGTGAATAAATATATGCAATACCATCGGCAAATAAGATTACAATGAAAAAGGTAAGGTTCAGAGCTACCATAGTCCAGATCGAGTCTCAGTATTGCCTAAACATGTTATTAGAACATTATCCCCAGATATTACATTCTGCACCTCTCCTCTCATCAAACCTGCGTTATCGAGTGAGATAATCTCAAGAATTTCTTCACTCGAATCTTCGCCTTCCTTCCCTACATTCCCTTCAGTGGTCTTGCTTTCAAGATCATCGTTTGATGAAGGCCTCGATGCATTACTTATTTTCTGCTCCTTCTCTCCTCCGATGGCAGCCTTGGGGTTTTCACCCTTATGTTCTATTACCTTCTTTGAAATGCCGCTACTTATCTCATCGCGACTACGACGAGCGCACACTTGGCCGGGCAGATTTGTTTGGAGAAGATTTCCAGAAATTTCCTTTGAGACGAAAGCTTTAGGTTCAGAATTTATTCGCCTCGCCGCCACAGTGGATGCTGTACTGGAGGACGGTAATAATGACGGTACAGCAGCTTTCAAAGAATACGACGTTGTGGTGCTGCTGGAGGATGTTTGCTGGCCCTGGAAAGTAAGGAATAAACAGCAATCGATTGTAGAAACGAATAGGACAGCATCAAAATAGTTCTACCACCTCCTTCGCCTTTTTTTCTTCTCTAAGACCTAATAGCCATGGCTTGGAGACTCCTGGCCTTTTAGTGGCAAATGTCGACCGCTGCTGGGGTGTTCGTTTTGAGTCGCAGTTCGCCTGGCTTTTCTCTGCTACTGTCTCACGCGAGACAACAGCTAATTCGCGGGCCATGTTTTTACGATATTTCTGCTGTTGCTCGGGAGCAGAATATAGATCTTGGCTGGGGGGTAAGCAAAGCTGTGCCACGTCTTCAAATAATGCAAGGTCCGGACTAATGACAACGAATGAGCACATGGAGTGATTCACGTAGGGCGCTCTACTTGCGATACTGTGCTTTACCTTCCGGATATGTGGCTTATGCAATCACTGGATGTATCTATATCAAGTAAAGCGACACGTAGTCCTTCTTCTCGTCCACAAAAACACCATCTTTAGTCACGGAGCAGGCAGAGGAAGAAAGAATGAAGCAGTAACCTAAGGTTTGCTGTGGTTGCTTTCCCAATCTGGCCATCGCTTTATCAACCTTCACATCGAATCGAGATCTTAATTTTTTAGTTAGTCCTTAATCATGGATGGAGTATGAACTGTTCATGTTACCAAACTATCGCAGAATTCGATGTGCTCCTACACAAAGAGACATCACCAAAAAGACTCAGATGAGACAACAACTGCCCAATTGAGCCTTCTTTCTCAACCCTAGCCTCTCCCATCCCACATAATAGCAAATATTTTCCGACAACATCTATGTGGGGCTTAGCAGCTGCTGTAGCGCTATTGCATACTTTGGAAGCAACTTTTGCGTTGGGGGGGCGGGAAGCTGCCATCGTATTCCGCGTTGCCCTTAGATAATGATATCCCCGAAATGGTGTCCTTTTTGATGGAGAGACATGCTAAATTACATGTCGTACGACACGAAATAAGTAATAAGATCCTGCCTTCTACATCTTGACGTGCCGACCAAATACTGGCAATAAAAAACATGGTAATTCCACCGAGCGACAAGTCATTCTACCTTTGACGACTCAAAATTGGAGGGGGTGATGATGCACTGCCGACGTCTATGGCCGATACTCGCCCCTCCACGACGTGCAGTCCTTGCTCGCCGATCCCTGGTGTGGCGGCAGTATCCTCGTTTGGCTTTTTCCAGTGATGGTGAGAGAGAAACGTTGGAAATAGTGTCACCTCCTCGTGTCTAGAACCTTCACATGAACCGTGCTAAATGGTTTCAATCCTGTCTGTGACTGCTTTCATGATCGATCAGCAAATTCAGCACTTAGTTGGAGCGAACTGGAATGTTTGTTACAAACAAAGGGAGGAGCAAGATTTCCTCCAAAGGATAGAGTTAATGGACCGACGAATTCGCAAGCCACGCTGAGGTTGTTCGGAAAGAATGAGCGAGAAGTTCGCGTCATTTTCTTCAGGGATAAGCATGCATGGTGCCCATATTGTCAGAAGGTACACTATTTTTAATATTATAGCTAGTACGAATGTTTGAAACCCTAATCGTAGTGGTCACTTCTCAGACCACGTATATACAATGCAGACTTGCAAGCTCTCACTCACTCGATAATGATCAATATTATTTCCCATATCACAATTATTACCTTTTACATCTGCAACTCCATATACACATTGTACATAGATCTGGATATGGCTGGAGGAAATGGAAATTCCATATAAAGTCGATAAGGTTAGCCATGCTAACTAGATTCGATCTTTACTTACGCCCGATCATGAATTGAAACAGGTCACCATGTTCTGCTATGGAGAGAAGGAGGATTGGTATCTCGACAAAGTTTCAAGCGGAATGCTTCCTGCAGTGGAAATAGATGGAGAAGTACTTACCGAATCGGATGTCATCCTCGAGGCATTAGAGAGTAAATTCGGGATGCTCCATCGTGGAATGACGGATCCAGCCGTTTTGCATTGCCGTAAGCTTGAAAGGATTCTCTTTCGTGCGTGGTGTAAGTGGCTATGTTCCCCGTTATCGGTACACGACTCTGAGGATCAGCACAGCCTGCAACAATTCGAAAAGGCTATCGCTACAGTAGAGTCGAAGATTTCGGAAACCTCAGGGCCTTATATGCTTGAGGAATTCTCCACAGCGGATGTAATCTTTGCGCCATATATTGAGAGAATGAATGCCTCTTTATATTACTACAAGGGATATACGATACGCGACCCCGAGACACGACCGAAAATTGCTTCTTGGTTTGATGCAATGGAGGTACTTTCTTTTTTTATGCATATGATGCCGTAGCAAGTGTGATTCTCGATATTCTAAATCTCTGTTTTTCTATTTCCTGTCTAACATAAGAAGCGAACCGCGTACAGAGGCACTCAAAGTGATGTACATACACACGTTCATGACCTCCCTCCGCAGATGGGCGGTTGCTACAGTAACACATTATGTGAGACAATAGCGAATCAGAAAAAGGTTGATACCGGTCCTTGGGACATGCATCTACCCGATGTTGGATATGTGGAGGACTTCGAATATTCCAGGGTTGACGCCGTACATAGGGTCATCAGACATAGGCATAGTATTTTAGCCGCAAATCCTTATGGTCGCGAAATAACTGACATTGCTCTTCGTTCTACACTGACGACCATGCTCAGCGGTAAAAAGTGTAGCATCCCACTTGGAAGCAACACAGATCGAGCTCTTAGGTATATTCGAGATCGGATCAGCGTTCCTAGAGACATGTCGGTGCACGCAGCACGAGAACTTCGAACAGCTTTGGAAAAAACCGCTTCTGCTATAGGAACTAAGGCAGGGCCCTCAATTCCTGTGAGTCATCGACGAGATCAAAATCCAACTTTGTTTCAGTCGTAGTCGTAGCGTTTGTAGTAATTGAAGCTAAATTCAATTCTGACCGCTCTTCAGCACTAGCTTTAAAAAAAATGGCTTCATATCCATCGCTGCTGCGCCTGTGTGGCCGCTTATGCTGTGATGCAATACATGTATAGCACATCTTAAAGCGCCTGACGGCGTAGGCCGAGGTATGTAAGCAGACGGATGTAATTAATCAATTAAATTTGTTAAATGTCGTCCTTATGTAGCTATATAATGCAGCGGCTATAGCGCTAATGTTGAATCTGTTGGTTTCCGCTATGTTATGTTTCATGCACGTACAAGCTTTATTAGAGCTAAAGCGCATGCAAAATCATAGCGCTGGAGCGTGCTAGCGTGCTAGCGTGTGAGGCCAAAATGCAATTATATGTAGCTATTCATAAATTTTAAATTATACCCTTTGTCGAGATTTAAGATTGTATTTGGATTTGGGCAATTGCATGTTTAAATGTACAAAACGCATATCTGTGAATGTTCACACGGCACGATAGGCTGCGCTGAAGCTACGTAGATTTGTACTACGACGCGTGACATGCAATCGCAATTATTCAGAAGCTTTGAACGGGTGATAATTATGACAAGATACGCAGCTTAGTTATGGATATCATTGTAATTCTAATTTCGATGTTAAAGTTGTTTCTCCGATTAATTCAATTCGTATTTAATCTATCAATCACGTAAACTGTATCCTCCTCGACCTGCGAATGTTCTGGGTGGTCGATTATCAAACATGCGGTAGATAAAATTTGGAGTCCAGATAATTTGACGTCCATACACCTACAGGGATAATGTAACTCAGCTGTGCTCTATGTAAATGGATTCGGCAAAAGATTGGGGTTTAAATTCAAGTTTTCGACTTCCCATTCACAATAGCTGACCTGAGGAACGATTTCCGTAAGGAAATGCCACAAATGTCCAACCATAATACCAAAGAGGTCCAATATTGGGTTGCTTTTCATGAGCACTGCCATTAAAAGCATGACGAATGGTACGTGCCACTGTTTGATTCTGAAACCCCTGAAATGGAAAAATTTGTGATTTCTGAACAGCAGCAGAACAATTTCTGGTTACCAGAAGCTAACGTGATTCATCGCGTCACTTCGACTCCAATTGTATAGCACCATGAATGATAGTGAGGGTCCAAGATAGAAGACCGGCACGAAGTAAGCTAATACCTATGCGGTTTCAATGTCACGACATCTTCTGGCCTTGATGGATAATATGATGTACCAGCAGGCAAATAGCTCCAAATAAAAGGAACGTAACCATTTCCGCTGTTTTCCCAGGTTCCGAAGGTTTGTAACTTGCTGTCTCAACGAGATTTAGATATCTTCCCCTGTAAAGAACTAAAGTCAGTACCTCGTCGGGCTGCTTTCGAGCAGTTTCACTTACAGAATAAAGAACTGGAAGAGAACTGGCATTCCAAATTTTCCAAAAAATAGGAAGCTGGTTACTAGTCTCCATATCTGAGAGAAATTCAAGAGTGTTCAACGAGTAATTGTTACGGTTAAAATGGGGAGATACCTGTGGCCATTTTGAAAAAATTAGCCCGTAGTTTAATATAATCATCTGTATCTTCACGATTCCCAGATATTCAGCCATAGTAAGACCGACCGCCGCACAAAGATACGTCTTGGTGACGGGGGGGAGAGAGCGAAAGTATTCCTCCGGGCTCATCGACATGGTGCGCAGAGAAGGAAGGTTGACCAGAGGTTCTATCGCGACTCACTATGACTTTTGGAAGCCTCGGAGACCCTCGAGATACGACAATTAGAAATAAATTTACATCGCTTCTAAAGGATGCTCCTTTCATGCGACAACCTCATATGTCCTAAGACATTTAAAGACAGCAACAACATGAAAACTTTTCCGAAGAAATATTTCCAATCACCAATAAATCGCGAAATTTGGCGCCAAGGCCTTCTTTGATGACTGAAGGCCAGAACCGGTAGTGCTCGGGTATCTCGTTCTATACCAGAAATCAAGGAGAATTCAATTGAAAGTTGGCCTAAAAATTCATCTTTAAATTGACGTATCAAAATATGTATTAGATAGTTAAAGTCACGATTTTTATCTTCTGCGACTGAGAATGCAACGTCTAAAAAGACATAATTACAATAAACGAAAGTTGAAACGAGACAATTCTATATCTCTTTCTAAATGAGTTCCGGAAGGGTGTCTAATTGTGCAACCTTTTCACACGAGTAGCCGAAGCGCCAGCACTCACCTCACCTTTCATCTGCTACCATATCTATGAAAACCCGTAATCGCAAAAGAACTCGTACTAGAAAGGAACAAGACATTGGGTTAGCTCAAATTCTCGCCCAGATAGATGTGTGGATAATTTATTCTCTAAATTCAGGTCCTACGAAAGTCAGACCGAGAGCCAGACGGATGGTTCCAATGTTCCTTGGGTTGTTATTATTTCAATGTTCCGGGCTTCGTTCTAAGAACATTATATATTTTCAAGGTTAAGAAAAAGAAATCATCGCGCAAACAGACGAAAAAGATCGTGGCTCGAAGTACAACATCTCAGCAACGAGATTTTGTGAGCAGTTTGGAGAACAAAGAATCTAATCTCTACAGTACTTCCAAAACGATTTATTAAAACCCTAGAAGAAGTAGTAACTTACCCTTTACTTATGTACAGAATCTGTATCGAACCCGAAGTCTGCACTGAAACAAATCGTTAAGGGTGTTGTGAACCGACTTCGCAAGTCAGAAAGTCGATGTCTCACAGAGCTCACAAACTTCCTTGTACAGGTCATCCCCGAAAAAATAGCGTTTAAGCTGATGTTCGATATTGATATCGAGCCCTTTGATTAAAATCCTCGAAGACTAAAGCTGTATTCCCATTCACAGACATCTGGGTCTTTGAAGCATCTCACTCTGGACGACGTGATGGAAGGGGACAAGGAAGAGTTAAGAGATGATCTTACTAACTCTTATGACGTTCCAAAGAATGAATATCCTCTCGGACCGGCGAAAGGAGCAAAGAAGAAAGTAGTTAAAAAACTTACACAAAGGATTAAAGATTTCTGGCAAAAATTGGTTGCTGCACTCGGAGACTCGGAGGAGTTAGAGACTGTGGTCTCGCATTGTGTCGAATGGCTCAAAGAGCTCAGCAAGTATTCATATCAAAAATTGGTTTGCGAGATCTTCCAGAATTTCTTATATGAGTACTCCACTTAGGTCTGGGCAAGAGGCATTTCGCTATTCGTCTGCAGCTAATGCATATTGGATTGTGGATGCGCTTGTCAAAGTTGCGGTTGATACTGAAGAAGAAATGCAGAAAAAAACAAAGCAACTTGAGTCAAAGAAAAATAAAAAAACTGCTGTTGCCTTGTCCAATGATATTGGAGAATTAGAAGAGGCGATAGGCAAACTTCAAGAGTTAATGAATGCTGCATTCAATGGGTAACCGTTTTCACTACATTTTTACACCTCTCTCTCGCTCTCGCTCTGTCTGTATGTTTTGTGTGTGTGTGTTTGTGTGTGTGTGTGTGTGTGTGTGTGTGTGTGTGATGATATTAGCCAAGGACAGAGTCTCTAAATATATTACATGAAATTTTTGGTTAGGGTTTTCGTTCACCGCTATCGAGATACAAAACCATGGATCCGCGTGCTATCAATGGAATCTCTCGGAGGATGGATGGCAAATTATTCCAGTTTCTTCGTCCAGAATAACTTTCTAAGATATATGGGATGGTGTCTAAACGATCAGGTACACATATTGGTGTCAGTTACTTTGTAGGTGTACCATGGATAATTTCAATTCTTCAGGTGTCTACAATTAGGGGAACAGTTCTTGATAGTATCACCGAACTTTTAGGGAAGGGAGAAGATCTTGTCGAAATTATGCAGAACTTCTTACTGCGGTTCATGAAAAGATTTCTAGAAATGGTTGAAGATGAGGATGCTGGAGTTGTTGCGAAGGCTGTGAACCTTGCGACTGTGTTTGTTCGGTAATTCATCTTTACTTTTTGTTTTTATTTCATTTGAGAGAAGCAGCTTTAGGTATGATTTATTGAACGACGACCAAGGATCCACAATTCCTGCTCTTCTGTGGGATGGGGATGAGGAAGTTAGCGCAGCAGCTGCCGAATTTATTCATGCTGATACTTTCGATCTCGAAGAAACTGGTATTCAACTTTGAGCTTCATTTTGTTCAGCGTTGAGATTGATGACACTCTATATCATTTAGACATGAAAAAGGATGGTCAAGATGAAGAAGATCTAAAGGAACTCGTCCTACTTTTCGGGGAAAATTTCCCACAACTAAATTGTGACGGCATTGTAGCCAGCAAAGCTGCTGCCATTGATAAAATGGTCGCCGCCCTCCAAAACGACGTTCCAGTGCTGCAGGTAAAGATTTGAAGTTCAATCTCGATATATTTCTAACCATTTGGTTCTCTTTCGCAGAATTGGAAACTGTTGGCAAATTCTCTTCTAACGTCATCTTCTGGAAAGAAGAAGAAAAAAAAGAGAATGCATAATGAATGGAATGAGGAACAACTTGAGATCCTTGCCTACATTCTTCTCTCTGCCGTAAGATCTGCATGTGGTGAGGGTTTCGAATTCCCATCCAAGAAGAGAGATGAGGTCCGTCATTTATCATCCAAGTTGACATCGAGGATTCACACAGTTTTTTCGCAGGATTCAAATGAAAGCAATCGTGAAGCATACACCAAAATTTTGGTGAAAGAAATCCCAAGCATGCTACAAACTTTTGAAGCGGAACAAGCTATTATTCTGCCACTCGTTCAAATACCTCAATATCTGGACCTGGATTATTTTTCATCTGGAAAGGATAAGGTTCCATGAAATAGAAAAATCAAAAATCATTCTTAAATCTATTTTTGTTCCTTAGACTTTCAAAGCTATACTTGCTACGACAAAATCTGTGTATTTGAAGCATGTCGATACACAAGTCCATGAAGAAGTCATGAAATCTTTGGCCTATCTTGCAAATGACTCGCATGATCTCGCCGAAGATGCAGAGCATGAAATCACAGAACTTGCGACGACATTAGTTCGTCAACTTTCAGAGCTAGATCTAGAAGGAAGCGAACAGGTATGTAGATCAGAGATTCGGTAGTGTTCCATCCTAATTCGCATAATTTAGGACGACTCTACGATTCAAAGTATAAAAGTTGGTGTGAATAGACTCAACACGCTGTTGAAGCTGAAAGATTGTTCGGATTTAGTGGATCTAGAGTACAAAGAACTCCAAAAAAGATTCCTCATTGATTCAGAGGACCCTGAGGTTCGGTATTAACTCTGTATACGACCCCAGTTATGATTCATTTTACTTTTTATCAGCTTGGAATAGCCCTTTTGGACCTTGATTACATTCGGTTCATGTGGACCTTCTCAAAATCTGGCGATAAAAAAATGGACAAATTAGATAGAACTGTCGAATCTATGTATGATAATGTTGGACACGTGCTTTCGAGTAAGGAAGTGGATGAAGAACTGAAGATTAGGGTAAGAAATTCCATCGACCCCTAGTATTGTATTAATTATGGCGTTAACAGGCATGTCAGATGGTTACAAGCCTATTTGCAACTTCATCCACCGGGATGATTCCAAAGCCTTCGACAGGCTTGAAAGAAAATTATCGCGAGTTCTTGGATTCTGTCCTGGAATCAAGTCTCGAATCACCCGAAGATCTTGGTAGAGAATAACTTAATCCAATGCGCAACTCTCCCACTAATTTTCAAAATTCAGATTTTCGCATCGTTGAAAATATTGGGCTACTTGCTAATGGATACGACGACTTCAGCGACGCCGTGCACACAGTCTTTCGCTATTATTTGAGACTTGGAAAAGAATTTGACGAACTCATAAAGCGCGCAGTTGCAAACATGCGCAAGCACCCGGACGTTTCAGTCGTTCTCAGAGCTCAACTCGGCACCTTAAAAGAGGTGTTTCATATCGAGAAGAATAATACTAATCATGATGGCGAAGGAGATAAGAAGGAAGAATTTAACATTGGATCAAGAACCAAGGCTGTCGCAGGAAAATTTGCCTTGATGCATGGATTTTCCGACAAGAAACGATCATTTGGTGGATTTTTGAAAGAAGGCGTCGAATACGCATTTGAAAACGGATCCACGTTTCTAGATTCTGCAGTTTTGCCTTTTGCATCCAGGAGCTCCGAGAAGGATCTCCGATACATGTAAACTCCTCTATATTCTTATAAAAATATAGTTTACTAACTCAAAGCTAATGCAGGTATGCATACCTCTATCGCGAGCAAAGGAAACTTCCTTTAGAAGGGGAGGAAAAGAAAGGAGTAGAAGCTTTCACCGCCAAAATAAAGAAAATGATATTCAGGAAAAATAAAAAACAGAGAGGTACTAATGTTTTTTTGAGGGAGATATTAGTACCTGAATGCGAGGCTGACTTTATATTTTTCCAGAAAAAGGCGCAATGCGATCTCCAGAATTTAAATCCAAGAAGGCATCTGGAAAATCTATTAATGAGGAGGAACAGGAAGACGACGATAATCAGGAAGATGAAAAATCGCAATCCGTAGAGATTGATCAACGCGAGTTTGATGAAGATAGTCAAGATGATGTTGAAGAAATCGAAATGGACCAAAGTTCCAAGCGGAGAACTCGGCGTCGCAGTCGGAAGACTCCAGCGAAAGAGAATCCTCCCCCCACCGAGCGTTCTTCTAAGAGAAGGAAGAAGTGAAGCGTTTACTTTTTGTTCGCGTATACTCACAAAAATGGTCGTCAACAAGCATTTTATTTTCTTTAAGGTTGGGAGAGATTTAGAAGCTGAATGAACGAATACAGTCCATAGCAGAACATAACAAGATTTTGAATTCTGTGTTATAGTGATCTAGTGATGCATGTGCATTTCATTTTGCATAAAGCATAGCACTAGCCTAAGTAGCTACGTAACGCAACAATGCACTTGACGCTTTGCAAACGCACACGTGCACACATGCTAGCATGGACCGAGTGACAAATCCATTTGGTATTTGCAGTGTGACCTCGATCGTTATTTGTTTCAACGTTGAACGTAACTAAAATGTGCATGCTTGAGAGCAATGGACATGGAGCTAAATGGACGTGTACGTGCGCAGACATGCGACGGATGCAACCATGATTGAATGTTTTCAACGGACACATCCCAACATGACCGCTGCTTGGCCACTTGGCCACGTGCATGAACACAAGACGGATGTGATGAAATGTTCAAATTTTTTCAATCGTCATCCCAATGTAGGCTAAACTACCCGCAAGCAAAGCTACATTGTACGTATAAGTTATGAACACGCTAGCATGCCCAAACATCATCATGATGAATCGAAACTCAAGTCTGTGTTGCGGGTATTTACGAACAAAATTGAGGAATTTTTTATTAGAGTATAATTCGACAATCATCGTAATAAAACTACATTTTTTATTTTAAGCTAGCTTGCTGTCATCGCTTGCAAAAGACGAAACTGTTCGGACACAATGGCGTTTCAGCTGCCTGCGTACAAGTCAACTTGCATCGCGTCATCAACTTCTGTATTATAAAGGGTTTGGCTTCCTCCCTGCCGCAATGGTTAGGCTGGAGGTGAATGCTACGAGAGCTACAAATCCCAGCAAAGTGCACAGACTCCCCAAAAACATTTGAAAATACCTTTATAACAAAAGACCCATTTAGTCAAAAATGAATAATACCGAGAACTACATCCTTGCAGTTGTGTTTATTTTGTTGTGGCGTTCAGTGAATATGATTACGGCATGTTGCCTTCTGCAATAACTGTCCCCGTCCACGGGCAAAAATGGTCCATACCCTAGTTATTATCGATGCAGGGTTAAGGATGTGTGATCTCGAACACGACGGCTCGTACTACGAGGGCAGTAAATAGGGCCTAGTTTTAAGGGATGATAAAAGGACGTGTATATGCCCTCACCCTCACTATGACTTGCGACTCCTCGCAGAACGCTTCGTTCTTTCGAATATAAGCTTTTGCCTAATAAACGTAGGAATAAGGTGAATCGTAGGAATGAGGTGTGTTTTGATGTGTTTTCTCCGGCGGAAAAAGATGATAAAGGTGTACTTTATCCCTTAGAAGCTGTATCTGTAAGCAGAATCACCACCACCACCATCCACCATCCCATTACTTTGTACTAACACCAACAAACTACCATATTGCTCCATCGCCGCGTTCTGATGTCCGGCTCTCTTTCCATATCTTCGGGGTCTCTGCGGACAATGCCAGGGTCCACAGTGCCCGTGAGGCCTTTTGCAGAAGAGAAGAAGAAGGAGAAGAAGAAGAAAAAAGAAATAGAAAGGTGTGAGCAGTGTGATTCCAATTGGACAGCATCATCACCACCACCACTACCACCACCACCACCACCACCACGGGTTGGTATGATGAAGGTTTACTACTGCAGCTGCACAACAATGGCTCTATCATCATCCACCTCCTGCTATACTATCTACCTTATCACTGTCAGTAGAACCCAATAATAACATTATCATCCCCATCCCCCTCAATATCACTACAGAATAGTGATGATTCCACCGCCACCACCACCACAAATAATACCTAGTGCTACGAGGTTCGTTCCTAGTATTAGCATCGCTGCCAAATGCCTTTTTTCGACAACAAGAAGCACTTAGTTGATAAGTTGCGAGTGATGATGTCTCGTGCAGGAAAAAATCAGTCATCGATGATACTACGATGAGGAGGGGTTTGTGCACAGGGACAGAGAGTGTGCGAGCAGCCAATACACATTGGGTGAGCTTCATAATGTCCCACTTACTCACCACATGAAGTTGAGTCTTGGCAAGAAGGTCCATAAAGCTGAAAGGCTTATTATCGATATTATTCCCATTGTAATGAAAGTCATCGGCCTGAAATGATGAAAATAAAGGTGATTATGATGATGATGATGATGATGATGATGATGATGATACGACGATAAGAAGCCAAACATTTGTTGTTGTGTTGCTGTGAAAGTTCTTTTTTCAACAACAACTAACCAACAAGCCCCTAGCATGCAGCGTATCTTGATCTCAGGTTCGCCCAATTCTGATTATGATAGTTTAACAGTGCATGCATCAATAATGATAATGAATTTCCTATATATATCGCACTTTGAGTGTATGTCCGGACATCGGAAGCGCGAAAGCATAATTTTAGAATGCTTGAATGATACCTGACGTAATTTTCTCGGCCCGACACACGTACATTCGTCCAACCTAGATGCAAATCACCAACATGAATAATATCTGACGAGGAAGCATTCTGGTCCATCATCATCTGCGAAAGTGCTAACACACATTTTCCCACTTCCGCACAGCCACTCACCAGATATCACCGATGATTCATGAACCGATCGCTATGATATGCGTTCGATTGTGCAAGTGCGCCTAAAACGAGCGAGGCGAAAATCGATTCGTTTTTTTGGCGAATATGTGTACCCCCCCTCCATGCTGCTGTACACGTATTTAGTACCTTATACTTGTAGCACCATCGAGGTGGTGCAGGAACCATGTAAGATAGGGTGTGTGGCCTGGGTTCTACCTCGGAATAGTTGTATCCTGGAAGAATCTGAGAAGCACACACATACACACACAACACACACACACAGAGAGAGAGAGAGAGAGAGAGAGAGAGAGAGAGAGAGAGAGAGAGAGAGAGAGAAAGAGGAGGAAGAAGAGCACAAACTTTATTAGAATCCACAAGATATAATTCTGATTTGCACAATATTTGGTGTTGGGTGAACATGAGAAGCCCTTGACGTCAGAGAAGTTAAGCAAGGGCAGGAAAGGATTGCTAATGCTTCTTATTGCAATTTCACCTCTGACGAAGCTTTTTCCAGTGGAACAGGTTTTGAAGGATGTGCTGCCATTCTCGTCGAAACCCTATACAAAGATTCAACTTCAGCAGTGGCAAACATGTGCAACTCTCCTGCACATTGTAATCACTTGTCGTCATCCTCTCGTGATATAAGTAGCCCCCTTATCGATCATAAGACGTTACGAGACTGGCTTTGCCATATCGTCCAACAGGTATTTCACTTTGTGTTTTAGTCTCTCATCTGAGCATATAAAAACGATTTGTCAACCTCGACTGGTTTTCTTGATCCATGATCTCCAGAGGCGCCTCGTCTCCCATTTCTCGTATCTTAAGGCAATTGGTTCCAGGAGATCGCACCCGAGAAAGAGCGTTCAAGTCTTAAAAGGGAAGGAGTATTTTGCCTAAATTTACGATATTTAAGTCCATTTCTTGAGTATGTACGAGCATTATCAAGTCGTTCGTAGAAAAAGATCTATTTCCTTCTTCAAAGACTGCTGTATTAAAAGTTGTGAATTTTCTTCATATTTTAGAACATGTTTATAGTATATTTTATCCCTGCGACTGGAGAATGAACCCGCAAATGGAATGCCATTACTCGTCCAGATTTTCACGAGACGACTTAGTTATAGTCTGTAATATATATACTACGACAGAAAATACTTGTTGTCTCACTTTTGTTTCTGCGAAACTGAACCTAAAAGCCTTAGGTTAGACTCAATTCAAACACCATGCCGTTCTAGGGTTGTTGATTTTCCTAATAATTGATGATACGACAACGATTATTGGTTGTCTCTAAAAAATATAAGGAATGTTATCTTTGGATCTACATCCGTATCTCTCAACTCCCATCTGAAACCGAATCGGTTTGGATCGAACTGTGGCTCTGCGGGGGGGAGGGGAAGGACTGACACATTCCTGATACTTGTGTGACATTACCTGTTTGAAAGAAAAATTTCCATTCTTCATTTACATCTTTCTAAGCCCACAAAATTTCAATCTTGGTTCCATCCATTAAAAAATGATTTCGGAACACATTTAGTACTATTCATATCGGCATCCTGCTGAGGCACTTGAGAGGGAAGCAGGGGTACTTCCTACCAGTTTGGAGTTTCATTATCGAGGAATTAGGTCAATACAGCTTACAACAATAACAGAAATACACTAATTTCTCAATTTAATTCCTGGCATTATGAACAATGTTCCTATCTAACCAAAGTTTTTAAAGTTTTATCATGTGAAGGGAGTTTCATGAAAATTGGGCATGACAATATAAATATTTTGACTGCGTTTACTATATGTATGGGGTACAGAGAGTCGCAGGAAAAAACCTCTTAATGAGAAGGTGGAAGAAGAGACAGCATAACGCAATGTTCACAGCTGGGCTTTGAATGATGAGAAGAGGTTAAATCCCTTCAATCTGAAGAGCCAACTAGGTACTATATTCCCGTCCATATTGTAATTCATTATTTAGGTATACCACTATTAGAATTAGTATCTATTCTAATTCCTATAATTTCGTCCTCATTGCATCGAAGCAGCAACTCACTCATTGTCGGCAACATCTACCAATCGAAGGTGAGACCGAGAAAAAAGAAGAAGAGAAGAAGGTTGCAACGTAAGGGTGGAAAATGATTCCCCAATCTGTGAAGGATCTTGCCTCAAATTTTGAGAAGGGTTCCCAGAAGGACGGTGAGAATCAAAAGGGTGATGCCGTCTCAAAACCTAAGGTTAGCCGACTCATAGGGGAGAATGTTATTTATTGGTCCTACAACTATTTGCATCGTGTCACTCGTCCAACATCATCGGTAAAAACCAGTACTTGTGAAACAACGTGGGCTCAACTTGATGTTGAGGATGAAGCTCCAAACCACTGATTCCCTCCACCTCCTGATTTCAATTTGTAGTACATCACAAGTAACAGTACATACACTTGATGCCGAAGACAAGGATTCCATGTCTAATGAAAGTTGCTAATTCGCGAAAAAATCCATGATTACAAACAGAACAAATAGAAAAGATTGAGGTGTGTTTCTTTCCCTCGATACTCTTTGACAGGGCCTCCAGAGACAGCGCTCGAAGTCCTCGCTTCTGAAGAAGAAATTTGAGGATGCTATCGCCAGGAACAAAGCTGGAAGTGACTCCATCATCCCACCGATTGACCGTCATCCGTCGATAGTTAGAAATCGAGGCAGATCAGTTCAAGATCTCTTATCGAATTTTCAGCGCAGTTCTTCGCCTGGAGATACCAGCAATGATTGTGGCGCAGGGAAGCAGCAGCGGGTTGTACAGCAGCGAACTAATAGGCGATATAATCGTAAAGCACGAACGTGTAGTTTGCCGGAGACGGAACGGAAGCGAGCTGGTAGTTTGGCCAAGGCGGAAAAGAATAAAGAAGAAGTCGAAGAAGTCGAAGAAGAAAAAGAAGAAGAAGAAGAAAGCTTGGCAAAGGAGGAGAAGGAAGATAGTGATGATGATGACGATGATGATGATGATGGAGAGGAGGAGCAGAAGGAAAAGGAGAGAATAAGCAACGTTCTTGGAGTATTATCGTCTCATCCTGATCAAGAGGCCAATATAGAAGAAAAAAATGAAGAAAAGAGTGAGGGGACCGTGGGGGAGAGCCAGAAGAAGGAAGATGACGGAAAACTGCCTGAACAAAGAAATGAGGAGGAAGAGCAAAAGGGTGGTGGGAATCCACTTCAGAATAAAAATAAGAAGTGGGAGGAAGAGCAACAGCAGGAGGGGGAAGGAAAGGCGGGGGAAGAAGATGAAGGAACCGTACCCATCCCCCCTCTACAAATAGACGAAAAGGGCGAAGAGAATTATGAGAAACCGCCTCAACATACAAGCAAGGAAGAACAGAGTAGGAGGATAATAGTTCATCAACAAAGAAGCGAAGAGAAGGAGGAGGAGGTGGGAAAGGACCAAAACAGAGAAGAAGATCAGAGAATAGGGATGGAATCAGTACAAGACAAGGATCCTATAACAGCACCACCAACAGTAGGTATAATAGAAGAAGAAGGAGTATCACCACCAGCAACGATAAACCTTGAGCTGCTACCTCCTCCTCCTCCTGTAGAAGGGAAGGAAGAGAAGCCACTTCAAAGTACAAGTGAAGAGGGGGTAGGTAGAAAGTCCGCTTATCAACAAAGAAGCGAAGAAAAGGAGGAGAAGGAGCAAAGCAAAGAGGACGATGAGAGAATAGGGATGGAATCAATACAAGACAAGGAGTCTCCTCCTGTGACACCATCATCACCAACAGTACATATAGAAGTAGAAGAGGCGATGCCACCAGCAACGATAAATCTTGAGCTGCCTCCTCCTCTTCCCCATCAGCTTCGAAATAGAGTATCTTCAGGTTTTTCCACGTCGGATAATGAGGATATTGGGTTCACAACATACTTATCTCCATCATCGCCTAACGGACCGTCTATTCAGCTCTCAGAAACCATCATGGACTGTGGCTCCCATAGTAGTGTTGCGGAGGAGGAAAAGGGGGACTGGAAGATTGCGCACGCGCTGCAGTCCCCAACAACTGATACTTCTCAGGCCACCTCGGACATCGAGGAGGATGAGGAGGACAACAATGGAGGATTAGACTCCACCGTTGTCACCGCCGCTCCCCCCCCTATCCCCTCTCGCTCGGCGGCTGAGAGAATGACCGAAGAGAAAGCGCAGCTGCAGCAACAGCAGCAGCAGGAGGAGGAGGAGGAGGAGGAGGAGGAGGGAGCGAACAATTCAAGGCTATTAGAAGGGGGGAGCGTAGGTATCCGAGACGTTGACAGCGCGCCTTTGCCACCCCCCCCACCGCCGCCGCCCCCGCCCATGGGCGATGATGATGCTAGCCATACCGGAGAGAGTTGTGAGGAAGACAAATACAATGCTGCTGAAGGCAGCAGCAATGAAGTCATTAGTAGCATCGCATCCGTGGCACCTCTATCTCGCTTTGAGTCCAATAATTCAATCAGTATGATCTCAGCGATGCCTCCACTCGCCAGCCCACAGACCCAGCAGCTGAATTCCATCAGTGAGGAGGAAGGAGGAGATGGAGGGGAGAGAGATACAATAACAACCACCACCACCACCACCACCACTAGCTCCACTGTTCCTGCAGCTATGAGTGGGGGTGGTAGGGGTCAGTCATCGCCTGCCGCCTTCTTCGACAAGCTTAGTGTTGAGGGGGGAGGATTCCGCAGCAGCAGAGAGAGAAAGCAGCAGCAGGAGGAGGAGGGGGAGGGGGAGCAGGGACCTAGTAGAAACCTAAAGGGCATAGCCGACAGCGGTGACGCGTTTAGCAATTCGTCGTCGATGTCAGACCCCCACTCTCCAAAAATGAAGAAAGTGATGATAAAGGAGGAGGAGGAGGAGGAGGAGGAGGAGGGGAGGGGGGGTGACGACCCTCCACGTTTGTCTAATTTCCTCCCCCCACCGCCGGTGATACCGTCGGCGGCGGAGATCGATGGCAGTGTTGGCGGCATTGAGCGGACCACACCCATTCTTCGAGTAAACCACGGGGCCTTTCATGAGATGAAGAACAACAACCAAATGCTGCTGAAGGGAGACGATCCATCGGGAGACAGTGCGGCAAAGCAGAGCTTTATTTTGGCGAACAAGGTATGCATAGTATAGTAGGGATGGCATTTGATGATTGCTGCACTGGCTATCATCCTACACCCAAAAGAAACAAGAATAAAGAAGAAGACAATTCCCCCCTTTGAGAGGGTGGGCGAGAGAGGAAAAGGCTTTCTGATGTGTCCTCATCCTCAATCTCCTCCCGCTATTCAATGCACTATACCTTAGAATTGTTTTTGTTTGCTAATATTTCCTTATCGTAATATAATATCTGACCACCACCACCACCACCACCACCACCAATGACATCCTGCAGCAGAGCAGCACCACGCCTCGCTATCGTATGCATCACAGAAAGTTCTCGGTGAAAAGGGCAGAATTGTTCTCAACCGTAGACACAGGTAGTATGTTGGTATTTATATATATATATATATATATATATATATATATATATGTTAGTTGTGTTAGTGGTAGTAGTTGTAACGAGTAATAAAAAGCGAGAGCTAGGAGTTAAGAATTACCACGCGCGCGCGCGCGCGCGCACACACACACACACACACACACGCAAACTCCTACTCCTCCTCCTCCTCTCGGATGGATGCACAGAGGGACATTTGCGGCGGACGAAGTGCTTTGCAATGGTGAAGGACTACTGCCGACAAACCGTCCCCATTATGAGCGAAGTGCTCGAGTATTGTCAAATAGAAAACGGGGCTCTCAAGAGCTTCATACACATGCTAGAGTCCGACCACTTTTCCAAGAGAAGGTCAGGGCACAGACGCAGCGGTTCCTACGATCCAGAAAGGTGTACTCCTCCTCCTCTTCCTCTCCTTAGCCTTAGCAGCCTCCTCCTCCTCCTCCTTGTCTTTGTCCTAATGTACTACGTACGATGACGAGCTGTGTAATGATGACCAGACATACTCTAGAAACGATTAAATGAACGACATAGTAGCAGTAGTAGTAGGAGAGGAATCAACGCTATATATACCTGCATATATGAGGACGAGTAGAGGGAGGGGGTGGCGCAGGAATAACAGCGATAATAACATCACACTGCGTGACTTATTCCCCCCCCCCCTCCCCCCCCCCTTGACTCAGGCGTGTGGATGATCCAACGGAGCCAGTGAGGGTGCTGTGCGGTATAAATGAACGGCTTGGAAAGAGCAGGGCAGGCAGCGTGTTAGAGAAGGCTAACGCCCAGCTGGAGGAGCAGAACCAGAAGAAGATAGAAGACAAAAAGTTCGCCAACCAGATCGCCGGGCTAATATCCGCGGAAATCACTCGCTCTCAGCCGAAGCTCTTCTCCGTGAACAAGGTGAACAAGTGGAACTCCAACAGCGCGAGGGAGGTGGAAGTGGATCCGAAAGAGAACCGCATCCTCATCACGAAAGTCAAAGATAAAAAGGTGAGTGAGTGTCGTTGTCTCTCCCTCTCTCTCTCTCTCTCTCTCTCTCTCTGTGTGTGTGTGTGTGTGTGTGTGTATGTGTGTGTATTTTTGTGAATAATGAATAAACTCATCGGTCGTCATCGAGCATCTGGCTTATGCACAGAAGCTTGGTACATACTGCCAAGCATCGTCATCTGCATCAAACAGCTCTTACTCCAAAAGATATATCGTTTCCTCATGAGTGTCTCTCTACCCACCCTTCTCCTCCTTCCTCCCATGAAGAGTACTCTGGCAAGATCATTCTCGGGGCTGTCAACCACTAGCGACACCTCAGATTGCTTCATCATCAACAAGCAAAACTTTGTGGTGAGCTGCTTCAGCTGTGCTGTTTTCTGCTAATACTGTTCTCTGCTAATACCCCACCTCTCTCTCTCTCTCTCTCTCTCTCTCTCTCTTTCTCTCTCTCACCCACACACACACATATATATATATATATATATATATATATATAGAGAGAGAGAGAGAGAGAGAGAGAGAGAGAGAGTATGCATATTCTCTGTTGCTGACAGCGATTAGTTATTCCTAGTGTGTGTATTTGGAGTGGGGGTGTCTTGTTGCGCCTATAATACAGTGCGTATGTGTATGCTTGTTATTACGTTGGACACTGCTCGATGCTCCTCTCCTTCTAATCCTGTATCGTGATCTCCGACACTCCTCCTCATTTTTTAATGACCTATTTTCGCAGCGATATTCCAGGAAATCTCACAATACGGTAAAGCTCGTGTTTCGGAAGGTGAAAACAAAACCGTCCAGATCAAAGGACACAGAGAAGGAAAAGGACTGGAAGATTCGGTTTAAATCGGAGGAGGAAATGTCAGAGTTCCTGTCAATTTGTAACAACTTTTTTGAAAGACAATGACAAGCATTAGCGGCGACCGCACGCTAGAAAGGAAGGATCCCGATCGATGTTCGGCGGAAATGAAGAAGTAAATTTGAAAATAATTGCAAAGAGATTGTACTTGTAAAAGCAGCTTGTTTACGTTCGCTTTAAAAAAAAGAAAAGTAGAATTTGGACAGTTGCATGATTGACATAAATGGGGTGATGCCACGCTCGTACATCTAGACACATGCACATGATATGAACGAAGCAAGCTAGTTGGCTATGCGCACATACGCACTCTGGCAAGCTAGCAAGCTGTAAGGTCATGAGCAACGTACTACATGATCCGGGCTGTGCGTGCGCTCATCGGGCACAATTCCACAGCAGTTTGCACCGCTCACATGCATCGCAAAACATTACAATAACTTCATTTTTTCACCAAGGAAATCATCATACGATGTGTAATAATGGTGCATACTGCATGGCACATATATATCACGACATGCATGCTGCATGCATGTGCATACGCGTGCCAGGCACCTGCTGCCCATGCCACATGCAAGACATAAAGCTGCGTTGCAATTTGATTATTAATCTGTAAACGATATAACGCACTGTGGCTCCGTATCGAATATACATGTCGTAGCGATGGCCACATCTAAGCATATAATTCGCATCCTCGATCCTTGCTAGATTCACTTGGTCCTCTTCGCATCGTCGCTGGGAGTAGTTGTGCTCTCTGTAGTTTGCCCACTTGAGTTATCTATCTTGGTATTGCTGTAGTAGTATTCAATAGTCTAATATAACAACTGCATCATCTGTCTCTCGATGGGGGTAGTAGTAGTCGTAACACTCTATTTGGTCAAGACAACACTGCACTAAATTTTCTGTACATAAGTCCTTGGGTCGTCATCTGTTATTTGTTGCAGATTCGCTCAAATCCGAACGATCGCATCACATTGCGCCTACTCGATTTCTTCTACCAGCTGAAAGTTATGTCACATGCACAAAGAAAAAGGTGAATAAGGACGTTGGGGGCGGAGGAGAACAGAGATGAAGATTTACACCAACCCGAGATTTCCCCCTCCTTTGCAGAGCTTCAGCAGCTGATTAATGCATAGCAGAAAAGCTCAGGAATCAGTCATAAAAATGGCTACCGATAGAAGGTAGTTGCCCTATTTCATCAGGAACACTAGTTGTCGAATCGCCGTCGTAAGTATCCTTATCACTTCAACATTCCATTTTCACATCAGCGCACATGCTCACGCTCACTTGTCATCATTATCATCAATATCATCATCATCATCATCATCATCATCATCATCATCACAATCGTCCAGTACCACATCCGCTCTGTTCTATTTTCATCCTCCTCCTCCTCCGCTACCCTACCTTTCAGGTTCAACATTCGGTTCTGAGTCTTCGAAGATCCATCTTCTTTGACAACGAGAACAGGCACCTTGAAGGAGGGGAAAAGGGAGAGGAAGCGAAGCATTCAGAGAGGAAGGAGGAGGTCATCACAATATGAGCCGACAACAACAAAAAAGTCACATCTCATCATCATGATCATCATCACCAAGAACACCACCAACATCAACGCACTACTATTATTCTCGCGAGAAGAAAACACACCTTACAATTGTGAACGCAGTACCCACTTACACTGCCTAAAAGGAAACGCTTCACAGCCCCTGTAACAACAACAACAACAACAAACACGTCGACAACGATGACGATAGTGATGATGGTGATGCTGCTACCACTACCACTACTACTACTTGCAGCTGTGATGGCGGTAGCAAGAACGATTTAATAACAATATCAACTTATACCCTACCTAGTCCTCGGCTAGCAACGACCAAAAGGTCTGCATTGTGCGAAACCGCATAGTCGCATATCTGTTGCGAAGCACAAATCTTCAGAAACACAAACATGCGTATATATGTGGATGTGTACATTATTGTCTCCCTCCTCTCTCTCTCTCTCTCTCTCTCTCTCTCTCTCTCTCTCTGTGTGTGTGTGTGTGTGAGAGAGAGAGAGAGAGAGAGTTAAAACTTAGGGCATAGCTTCGCAACACCTCATGGTTGCGGCTCCCGCGCATGACTGTCGCGGAGGGCTTCGTGGACAGAGTTCCTAACAAGCATCGTATTATCTTTTCCGCCATCATCCATCTCATGCTCATTTTCATCATCATCATCATCATCATCATCATCATCGTCATTGTTAGTCAACACCCAACACAAAGCAATAGTAGCGGATACAGGCCCAGCGTGAGTAGTTCACTAACCGATTTCCATGCACTTTCGCTGGTAGTCTGTCTGTTGATGAGAAGGGGCGGAGAGGAGGAAGGGTAAGTCGCAGCGGCAGCAGGTGTAAATTAAGAATCACACACATCTACATAAATCAATGGAAATAGCAGGACGAGGCGAAGAAGCGTGGGAGGGAGAGACGGAATTCCGACGTTTCGCCGAAGTCGTCGTTGTACTTGCTACTTCTACCGCGACTCCTTGCTAGGTAACTCACCATCATCTGAATTGCCTTGTGCTCGCCGCTAATTTCCAGCTTACGGTTCTGATCGCCGATAGATTCCAGAGCAGAATCGAGATGTGCATCGATCGGACCTACGCGGTGTTGACACGGGGGTGTACAGACAGAGGCACATATACATATGTTTATACACAATATGTGTGAAGATTAATTTCTGTCTGTACACGACAAATGGTGTCGAAAACATACATCGATGATGATGATGATGATGATGATGATGATGATGTACTGCCCCACACTATGAGTAAGCCTGACTACTTGAAGGGACATTACTAAAAGTGACTTTCAGGATGATGTATACAATCTCTTGCTCCCTTCCTCCCTCCCTCTCCCCCCTCATACGCGTCGTTGCTCCTACCTACATACCTACCATGCATTTCAGAGGAAGGAGCGATGGGATCGAAGTCGAAGACATGAAGAAGGTGAACCTAATGACATGATCGAAGCAACCAAAAGCAGCAGGAGCATATCATGAGGAGGGAGAGTGCCCATAATGACCTGAGCGAGAATGCTGGCATTGTTTCATTGTGGGTTAGTTGTCAGTTGTTCAGTAGCTAGCATTACGACACTCTGCTGCCATTCCCCACTACTTACATCATCATTGCTCGAGAAGAGCTTCTTGTTGCACCATTCCAGGGCTTGGATGCTAGAGGGGGAGGGGGGGGGGGGGGGGGGGGCATGATTATGGCCATGATGAACGATGTGAATGAGGTATTAGTGATTATTATCAGATGTATCAATCGCAGTGAAAAGCTGCAGTACCTGTGCTCAGAAGAGTCCACACACACTACAATTCTTCTCCCGCTATCTTCTTTATCTGTGAATTGATACTTGGAATTAGTACTTGAGGCGAGTCGTTCTCGCTCTCTAACACCTCCGCCCCCCCCCCCCTCTTTCCTCCCCTTCCTCCCAATTTTTCCTTAAGATCTACTCAAGGGGGAGAACTTACGTCGAGCGACTTTCATAGGATCCAGATCTGACCAGACGAATTTGTTTTCCCACCTGACAACAAATGCAATGCATGCTTATGCTTAGTTTTTCCATTGCTGCTAAACAAGCTTCTTCACATTCATATATAGAATGTTTAGCTAGGTACCTTGCCCCTGGTGGTCGAAGCATAACTCTTTCAGGCCGCCTAAACCTTCTTGTACCCCCTAGGGGCCTAAGAACCAGTTTTGGATATTGTGGAGAGAGAAGGCCTCTCGTCACAACCTTGTTATCGCCGCTGTGACCAATAGCAGAGGCTACGCTTGCCTTCGCACTCAATGACGATGTTGATGATGATAGCGACAACGATGAGGAGGAGGAAGATGGAGGCGGGCAAAGCCCCCGCCCATCGATCCTCCGTTCGGAGGGAGGGCAACGGAAAGGCCCAGTCGGTTTATGTTTGACGAAGCGAGGCATCAACGGTACGAAAGGTGCAATGCTGCTCCGTGCGGGCACGCTCAACATTGAGGGAAAGCCTATCGATCGATTGTTCAAATACAGCACAAATACATCGTGGAGAAACATTAAGCGAAATGCGGGTGTGGAAAACGGAAGCCTACGAATTTGACCTTGGATTCCTCCGCCGTAGTGGAGCAAGACAATCATGGCGGTGACACAGCACATTGCCCCCACGGAATACATTGGTCGTAGGATTCCGGATGCTACCATCGTCGTTCTTTTTCCTTGCCAAAGGTCTTCTTCGCTCGCGCCACGAATAGCTTTGGGAGCGCGTGTCCTCCGTAGCATTGGAACGAACTGAAGAAACCCCACCAAAAAAGCATCCCCGAGCTGAATTTCACTACGTCCATAGAAAACGGGCTGAATTTTTACTTTGCGTCAACCTCGGAAGCTGCTTAACATGGAAAAGCTCCTAGCCTATGTGCATTGATGGTACGAGTTACGAGTTCCAGAAGCGATTAAGTATCAAGCTTTGAGAAACAGACTCTTCCATACCGGGCAAATAGAAGGAATATTTTAAGTTTCAGAACCGCCATCGAAGTCTTTTCGTGAAAAATAGCGGCAATTTGATTTTCCAGTGGGGGAAAGTAGAGAACTTTTAATTTGTAAAACTTGCCGTTGTGACCACTTCTCATGTTGGAAGCTGATAGTTCGAAAACAACACCGTCTGCAAATGCAAGACGTTTAGGTTCAAAACAAAACAATTTTTCGAGACGCAACAAAAAATAGAGAGAAGGTCCAGGATGACGGGCACCACGTTCATCTTTCGCAAACCGTATTCTTGGGAAAATCATTGTCCTATTATCGGTTTGCCCGGCATCTTTGATGAAAATAGTCGAAAATAATATTTCTTTGTTTGGCTTCCTTACTCTTCTTGTTTTTTGTTCGAGCACCGATTCCACTAGCCTAATTACTAATTACCGGTATTCTCCCGAGATAAATGAATTGGATAAAAACGCTAAAAATAAACTCTGGGGAGACCGGCAAATTTGGACCCAATTTCATTGAATTTCACAAGAGGAGATGTGCAGAAATCTCCACCTTGTCATTATCATTTCTCCAGCCACGTTTTTTCTGAACGAACTCCTAGACAAAGATGTAAACCGGAAACATCTTGAAAAACATCCCACCGAAATTTCCATACACACATAGACGAACGCATGTCGCAACAAGAGGTGATCGTTGAAAAATGGTGTGGATTTGATGCCAATTTGGGGAAATTTGGCGGTGATTTGTTGTTTTTTGCTGATTTTGGGTCAGCACGTTACCGAGGCGTGGTGTAGTACTACCACACGCACAAACGGGGTTGCACTGCCAAAATGATGCGCCCATGGACCGCCATCGCCATTTTCGGGATGCAGATTGCATCCCTTCGCCAATCAGAGACTGAGGCTTCTTACCGCCTCGTTCTTAAGAATAACATTTCCATTCCGCGCCCGGCTTTCCTCTCCCTTCCTTGCGTAGACTACGGCAAAATGGCGCAGGGACCTTGTCCAAAGCCTTTGGTATCACTTACACGCGTTGAAGCATACACTTGGTTCGAAGAATTATATTTACTGATGTAATTCTATTATTAGGAGGATATACTGCTTGCGACGTCGTTCGGTCCAACTGGGAAACCCGGCATTTACATGATGAAAAATCTTTCATCGAGCAACCCTGTTCCCCATCTCATCCCGGTAGTAATTGCAGTCGTTGCCGTCGTCATCGAATCACAGTAGTAGTAGTAGTAGTAGTAGTAGTAGTAGTAGTAGTAGTAGTAGTAGTAGTAGTAGTAGTAGTAGTAGTAGTAGTAGTAGGTAGTAGTAGGAGAAGTATCAGTAGAGAAGAAGAAGAAATAGTAGTAGTGGTAGTGGTGGTGCTGGTAGTAGTAGCAGATCAGGAGCAGTATCGGTAGTAGGAGGAAGGGGTGGAAGAGGAGGAGGAGGAGAAGCGAGGAATGGTAGTGTAGTATTCCTCCATGCATCATGACCATCTAAACTATTTCTATATATATCTTGTTCTTGTTGCTAATCTCCGTTTCTCATTTTAAATTATCGATATCTTCTTGTTAGGGGACCGATAAGGATCTTGTATGGCCAAACGGTTTAACTCCCGTGCCAAGCAGCGCGAAGATGATTCTTGGCGATGGCTTTCTGGTTCCCGGAAAATCGACCGGCGGCATATATACTGTGGATTTGGCAGATGAAGAAGCAACATCGGCTGTGAAAAGGATCTCCCCAAGCGAATCTGGATGGTTCTATCACGTTGGATATCCTTATGATGTCGATCGCGACGGAGATTTAGACATCGTGGCCGCACGCGCAAAGTCGCCTCCGGTGCTGCCTTGGAAGGAGAAGGAGGGCGAGGTTATAAAGTTTTTGCGCGTCAGTAATATTTTTTTTGGCATTGGAAGTGAGGCAAATGAGCATGAAGTGCGATGTCGGGGAGGAGGACGGGAGGGGGAGAGGGAATGGAAGGAAAACGGAAATACTGTGTGTTAATAATGCGAAATATATGATTTTTAATTGAAATGCTTGCGGCTGCTGATCATTAGCTCGTGTGGTTGGAGAATCCCGGCAGTGAAAACGACGGAGGAGATTGGGCTCTCAAACCTCTGGTGCAAGGCCAAGGGGCCCCAGATTTCCTCTTTGATGCCCGGATTCTCCCTGGTTCTTCTGGTAACTACAGTCGCCTTCAAATCGCTGCTCCCGAGTATTACGGAGAACGCCTAGTGCTTTACACGGAAAAGAAAAGACAACCGCAGGATCCCCTCGAGTTTGATGTACGCGTTGTGGACGCGAACTTGGGCCATGGATTTGCGTGCTCTTGGGTCGATCTCAATCGTGATGGGTGAGACCAATGAGGAAGCAATCGTTGATATCCATACTCATAGAACGTGATTTCCCTTCTTTCTGAGTCTGATGCGAGCCCCAATTTGTTTTGAGGCCTGAAGAATATTGACGATGAGAACTTACACTACTTTAGTTGCCGTTTGTCGGTTCTCTCACTTGAAAAATATTTCTTGACATTAACTGATTATTCTTCATTCTCCATGAACGTATTTCAACGCAGAAATCTTGAGCTTTTGGCCACAAATCATAAGATCAGAGGCGGAGCAGTGTACGCGTATGAGTGGGCTCATGGGGTAGTAACACTAAGCGTGCAGGCGTTTGTGCTGTTCACTGTTTTCTTCACCACCATGATGCAGATATGAGTCGTATCGATTCTACGTTACCGATTAGAGACAATGTTGGTGACGTAAGGCGAAGTGTCCTCCTACTTATTTGTGTTCCATCGGCAAAAATACACCCGATGCCTTTGTTTTTTTGCGTGGCGAGTAGACAGACCGTAATTGATTATATTGTAATGATGGCAACGTCAGGTTAACCCTTCGGAAGCCGATCCAATCGCGAGGCACGTGCTTGCAGATGGGTTCCACGCTACCAAGCCTTTGCCTGGATTCGCATCTCCGGGTATGCATCTAAACATAAAGACTCATGTAAATAATCGGATGGTATCTTGGTAATGATGGAAGGTGATTGTGTGTGAAGTATGAGTATTACTAGGAATTAGAATTATAACACACATGCACATGCACATGCACACATACAGACACTCACATAAACATATTTATTCATATGTATGTTTGTGTGTTCAGGAAAAGCTTCAGAAGTTCTCCCACATGGAAATTCCTCCACACTACCACATATAATTGTCTCCGCCGACAACGAAAACGATGTGGTGCGAATTCATGGCTATCTCTGTAGATCACTCAAACATCGCCCTTTTCTTCTTAGATCTCCACTTGCGTAGCAATAATCCCAGTGTGTTTGCTGCAATATATTAGTTTCATCTCATACCCGTTCTGGACGCTGCCGGCAAATTTGAGTTCCAATACACGAAGGAGAAGCTTCCGGAGGCTGTTGGATCGGATATTGGCCAAATCGCCGTGGTAACAAAAGAGCGAAGCATAGCGGGAACAGATGCATACGAATACGCATTACGTGTAGATGTGTTCACGAATCATTTCAGCTTGCACGAAGACGCTGCTTGTATATTTTGGGTGTTCTCCTTTTCGTTTCCTCATTCTTCACGGTTGCCTTCCCCCTCTCTGTTTTCTTTTTGAACCATGAACGTAATAATGAGCCGTTGTACGACATTTAAATTGTTCCATTCTGCGAGGATTAAAACTCACTTCAGCAAATGAGAACGTAGAGGTCCTGCTGTCCCTCTTCCCTAAGAAGTAGTTTGTAAAATTTTTAGGGTGATACAGATGGAGATGGATTCGCTGATGTGTACGTGCCGCTCTACGACTCGGACATCGTTCTGCACTACGAGTTTGAGCTTAATTAGTCAAGCTAGCAGCAAAAAATGCCGATTCAGGAGTGCTCATGATGCCTTCGCTTAGAGAACAAATAGAATCAACTGAAGAGTTTGCACGCTGTAGTGGCAGCGCTGGATGCACAATGGTGACATGCAGGTGCGTGTTTATGTCAGTCAATATGTAAAGCATCGCTTGTCATGCACACGCCACACGCATTCTAGCACTATGTACGTGCATGTATATATAGCATGCCATCTCTGTAGCGCACGTTTAGACGTACTGCCGTGCACACTACTGGAACGCACATATTATATACGTATCGGGTACACCTACTGCCTGCTAGCCTGGCCGGCTTCGATTCGCGCGTGCATGCGCTCTGCCAGCACTATACTAGATATATCGTAGATGTACGTTTATAAAATGCGCACGTACATGCACGTGCTAGTACATTTTCGAGAATCCTCGATCTAAATGTATGTAGACCCCTGGCGTTGCTGTGTGTTGCAGCTTCGAAAATGCAAGGGATTTTCGAATGCATGCATGCATGTAGGCTGTGTAGCAGCTTGGTAGTGCATATTCCTTCGTTCACCTGGCAAGGCCCTTCATAATTTGTGCGTTAGCTTGCATGGCGCCTTAATTACTCTTCTTACATGTAGCTATGGTTCGTCGCTACGTTCCATTCTATTTTTTATAGAGACTGTATGTCTATATATACTTCATCAAATTGATCAACACACCATCCTACGCGAGACCTACAATTTTATTGGAAACGTTGCCAATGTCACTATCTTCTACGCTCTCTTGATTTGTCTCGCGAATCTTTCCTGCCTCTGTCCCTGCTAGGCGACTTGGAGTAGCTCCTTCGCCTCTCTCTCCGTGACCACCGGCTATTCCTTCTTCTATCCCGGTCTCTATCTCTGTCCCGGTCTCTGTCTCTGTCCCTTTCTTCGTTCCTACCATTGTCTCGATCTTTTCGAGCAGTCTGTGAGTTGTTTGATTAGTATCTCGTAATAAATATATAGATGTATCTAATATATATATATATATATATATATATATATATATATATATGTGTGTGTGTGTGTGTGTGTGTGTGTGTGTTTGTTATATTATGATTCTTTAGATTAGTGTCTCGCTGTAAATATATCAA